>JAUTBZ010165896.1:0-10662 GCA_032361785.1 Lepetodrilus galriftensis | reverse complement strand
TAATTTGCTGTGCTCTGACTATGCACATTTTACTCAACGGGACAGATTTGATAGGAGGACATATTCGATACCACACCAGTTACCTTAGAGGTACTCCGGTTCACACTGGAGAACTCTTGGACCGTCTTCCGGATGCTGTCGTATACGTAACGACATCGTTAAGTCTTCATGGACTCTTTCTGGATCAGTAAATGTCCCTCCACGAATGCTTAACAATATCTTTACGTATACGATAGCTTCGGGAACATGTCCCCTGGCCCCGAGATTACAAAACTGTTCTGAATATGACTTCATGCTCAACTATTTAAAAGTTTTGTTCACAAATCCCCCTATACAATCTGACTAAGCATGCAATCGTACTTAAAACTGTCGTAATCTCGGGGCATGGCGCCTCAAGTTTATGCAATTGATTTGGCTACATGTTGTGTGACCTCGCCTGACTATTGGTAGTAGTCGTGATGCGCATGCGCATTGCTAACCTGTTAGCGATACACGTCAGTCGTCACGTAGCTGGTAATGAAATTACCACTGCTGTTTTACACGTTGAGCTGGATTATACACGAGTTCTTCTGTATATGTGCTATTTCTTTTTGGTCAAAGGTAGAATTGTTGCAAGAAAATATTAGAGAGCGATTTTACGTTGGTTTTTTACCTCACTAAATCTCCTCAGAGATGGACATAAATATTCGATTCAAGGAGATCAATATTAAAAATAACCTTCAAAAGAACTTATAACATGTACACCTAAAAATGGAATTAAAAAATATATAAAATGTTATGTTATTAAAAATATATATACTACTATCTTCAAAGCACTACATTTACAGCTTTCTTTCAAAGAAAAATATATTCTCAGAACTGCACTTTGCATATGTTAAGAATACCAATAGTTTAGAATGTATTCAAGCTTGTACTTCACACAGTGACACATGTTTACGCTACACTTCCTTGAAATGTTAAAAGCCTTCACAATTCAAGGTCAAACCAAGCGTAAAACGGTCGCAACTTGTTGACCAAGTCTTTCTTGACAAACATAAAAAAACACAATCAGTGACATGTTTGTTTTTTTGTGCTTAGAAGAAAACCGCTCGCCTATAGATTTGACACTGGTGGTAAATACCAAGAAAACAACAGCTATATTGACAATGCCATTAAGACCGTGTTAAACAAGGGGATTGCACATTTCTTTGATTGACGATTTCTCAAAGAATTGACACCTTCTGGAGCTTTCGTGTCCAAGGTCATCGCCGATAAATCAATATAAATAGAACCGTTCCTGTTGGAAATAGTTAATTCTTGCAATTAAACTTTGATTCAGCAAAATACGTCCTTTCCCACGTGTGAGTCCATATAGGTCTTGGGCATCGTTTCACGAAGCTCTCGTATCTACTCATCCTCGAACCACAAGCTATTATGACTACACATAACCTATTTGACGGAGAGGTGTAGTCACTGGATTGGCTCAGTGTTTCGAGGATGGTATCTACTGCAAGCCCATAGGCACTCGTAGTTATCTCCGTATGGTGATAGTGGATATGAGAGGTTCGAGAAACGATACCCCGACCCTGATATTACAACGCCTTTTGAGTACGATTTCATGTAAGGATTTGTGAACAAGACCTTGAGCTGAGAATGAAACCGTATTCCAAAGGGTTTTGTAGACCTCGCTCGAGGGTTCCTGTCGAAAAGGAGAGTATGTAGACACATGATATTTACTGATCTCTCTTGGGTGAAACACGAGGTGTTCCATTGGGAACGTCATCATTGAAGTGTTACCCAATGGTTGGGCGAGAGATGAATCGTATACTAAAGAACATGTACACGCATCACGTAGTCAGATATATACCTATGTCTAGCGATGGCTTACGATCACTCACATACTCCCCTGCAGCGTCGCATACTTCATTCTCAGCGTGTTCGTAATGAATATAAGAGACGTGCGGAGTGGATTGCCGCTGTTCGTAGCAGTGTCTTGGCGACATAGTCATCAAAGATCACTTCCATCGACGAAAGTAGTGATGTCTGAGTTTGATCAAGTGAACATCATTCTTCAAAGTTATTAATTTTGCATTCGAGCGATGGAAAGATAAATTAGGGATAGTTTGTTGCATGCCTATCGCGAAATACAGACGAAATAAAAAGCATACCTGTCACCGTAAATGTTTGAAGAATAGTTTGGAAATATCTGCACTATATAAACTTAGTAATGTGTAAAGTTTGTAAGTAGAGTTTCGTGATGGTAGTAGTAGTAGTAGTAGTAATAGTAGTAGCAGTAGTAGTAGTAGCAGCAGCAGCAGTAGTAGTAGTAGCAGTAGCAGTAGTAGTAGTAGGAGAAGTTGCATCAGCATCACTAGTAGTAGTGCTACTACTAGTAGCAGCAATAGAACCAGCAGTAGTAGTAGTAATAATAGTAATGGTAGATTAGTTGTAGTAATGGGTAGTAATGGTAGTATTAGTAGTAATGGTAGATTAGTTGTTGTTGTAGTAGTATAGTAGTAGTAGTAGTAGTAGTAAGTAGTAGTAGTAGTAGTGGTATTATTATTATTATTATTATTCGTAATATTAGTGGCATTAGTAGTATTACTACTAGTAGTAGTAGTAGTAGACGACATTAGAAATACGATCTTACACTGAAGGAAACACGGTCCTCATGAACAAATTATCATTATATTTCACACAGAGAAGACTATTTTGTATATTGATCCTTCTAGTTGTCATTCAGGCAATCTTAACGTATACATTTTACGTGATGATCTTCAGACAAGTTATCGGTAGTCCGGAGAACTACACTTCTGACTTCAGTTTGTTCTCGGGTGATGAGATACCTTTACACCTATACACATGTAATATACATCTCGGGTGATGAGATACCTTTACAGCTTGGACATGTACTATGATCACGTGATCAAGATGAAGATGATGTAATCAAGAAACCGATAGCCTAATATCATATTGACTGATTGTATGATCATTCCTATTGCTATTACTTTCGCATTGAATGATGCTTTTTAAAGTATTAGTGTTTTGTAATCTGATTTCTATTGTTTATTTCAATGGTTTCTTGTGGATGATAGCTGTACACTAGATGATCTTTTTTTTTTATCTGGATGAAATAAAAACTATATCTGTATCTCTCTATCTCTCGCTCTCTCTGTCTCTCTCTTGCTCTCTCTCTCCCCTCTCTCTCCAAATAAAGCCATACTCTTTACCCTTGAAGGCATTGAAGTCGGTATTTGGCCCGCTTTCGTGAATGAAGTCAGTTTCTTTTGAATGGTGTGATTTTTCATCTTTGAATAACCAATACACTCTCTGTCGTAGGTGATAGATGCCAAAAATACACAACAAAGACCTATGGTTTTCAAAGACCCATTGATGGACTTTGTTCGAGGGCCATCATCGGATCAGCTGTTCCAGAGGACTCATTGTTGTTGGTCTATATATACACACACAGTAGGCATTATGACTAATCCATAGTAGGTGCCCTGACCGATCTCGCGATGCCCACAGGAACAGAGGCACGACCCTGATTGAAGAATAATTCTTATACGGCACGACTTTGAACGGTAGGATTGCATTGGTAATAGCAATGGGTCATCACAGTCTTGTGGGAGGATAAGACGAATGGACGTTGAGGTTACATGGTATATAGTAGATCAACATTTCAGACATTGACGCAGTTGGTTGAATTGAATCTCAGAGTTGGTAATATTTGACGTACGCATATGGTATAGTTGTCGTGCAACTGGGTGCAGGAATGTAGGACTCTTCTAGCGCTAAGGTCGCACTGTGGAATGAGGGCTAGGGTAGTATTTCTTGAAGCTATCATATCTACTACGAGACCATTAGGACTATCGTAGCGATCTCTAATACTAGTACATTGGTACCGTACACTAAAGTAATGACAGAAATAGAATAGAAATGATTTTTCTAATGCATATCCAAAGTATGGCATCTTGATGTCAAGTAACCAAATATATATCATTAATGAAGTACTACCTACATAGGATTTAATAAAATTAAAGCCACTATTAATTTAATCGAGTACTTTACTGAAGGAACATTGACGAAAGTGTGTTAGTCCAGACTATAATGTATACAGATACTCTCTCTAATTGTTATCGTTAATTTCAGTGACAACATTTGCTCCAAACATTGACATTTCTTATATGTACAGCAATAGTTCAAATGAGAAAGTTGATAGCTATAACAATTGAAATGTATACAGTACAGTATCAACTTGCTTTGAGGATAGTTGACTACCATTTCCAAAGGGTCAACAGTAAGGTCAACCCAAGCATTATCCATCTGAACAACACAGCATCCAGTGATGACACATGATATGTTGATACGGTTCCCATCACAATGCGCTTGTAAAGCATGTACATTGCTAGGGAAGCCATTTGTAGTTATATGAAAGCTATAATCTGTATTATATTTCTATGCATTTCGTCTAATTTATGTTAGGATTTTGCAATTTTCAAGACTAAATACAAGACTAAATAACAGATGCATATAAAACAGTAGTAAATAAATTGGTAGACTTATTTTAAATTGATAATTGATGAATTGACCATGATATATGTGAAATTAAAAATGTGAGTGGCAAAATTCATTTATTTTCTATTTCTAACATTACTTTTATTTAATGAAAGCACTATGGTCTCGTAGTGGATATGAGAGCTTCGAGAAAAGATACCGATGGTAGCATTTAAATAAGCTGTAATCCTGTTCCCATGTTAACTTAATTTATGTATAATCATGTTGCAAGAATTTATTTAAGATTAATACAATATTGCGACAATAGAATTAGAAAAGTGTATACTCAATTTCCTAGGTTCTGGGACCATCATCCTCGAACGCAAGGCTATTGTGACTACACATAACCTCCGTCAGATATTCGAGGATGTGGCACCACAAGCTATCAAACTAAAGTTGTAGATTGTTATATACTTTTCTTGAATGTTTATGACAAGAAAAATCATCCGAGAGTGTAATTTTATGTTTTTCAATTTATTTGTGAAAATTCCATTATCTGTGTTCTTGCAGTATTTCACAAACTTTACATAGGCCCGTACAGGGGCATCTTGTCTCTAGAGTGCATACTATATATTAATCCCAAAGCTTAAAAAAACAACGAGTACGAGATCAGCATAACGAATAGGGATGAACATTAAACACTTTAATTGGACATTCGTACAACGAGTTATTTTAAAATCAAACACTACAGACTGCGATTAAGAATGTATCAGCCCCAGTATGAGAACAGCATAGCGTATTGACGGTCAGTATAATCAATATGTAGACCGGTGCTGATCATCACAACAATTTTACAACTTGTCATTTTCTGTTGATGACTAGTATATGGAGATTTGATTGCAACTTGATTGACGATCATAGAGCGCTTATACTCTGCTTCCTGTATACTCATATAACTGCACGATTTAGGAAAATCTTCGGACAGAATAATATAACACAGAGGCCAACTGTTTATTAACGATATAATAGATAATACATGTGAATTTGAAAGGAGGAACTGCGCTAATCTGCTAGACGTATGCACGAACAAGTCATAAACCCTTGGAATTGTGTCCGGCAGTTCCTACGAGAGGCATAATCCAGTTAAGTCGAGGAGGAATACGTCTTGCATTGACACAGTATAAGAATAGATCAACAAATGAGTATAATTATTTTGTTAAGGAAATGTTGATATTTCATTATCTTCAGATCAGTGACTAAGTAAATCATGCGCACAAGCAATACTTTAGATCCGACTTTCTTGTATACTGTCGTAATTAACACATACTGAACATTTTAGACTTTGAGCCGAGCAAGATGTAATTGATGCAAGAGTTCCTAAAGGTTTTAGGTGCTTGGTACGGGGGATGGGGGACTATTTATTGTTCGAGTAGTTGCGGACGTTGTCTGTGTAAACTGTGTGAATAGTCCCCGGTGTGGACGTACAATACAATGACGTGATTACGTCTGGCGTCTGAATGCTGGTAAATGATCGTCATAGATAAGATACATAGTTACATACACGTGTAGCATCAATAGCAGTGCTTCCTGCGGGTCCGCTAACTACTCAGCTTGTACCTGACTGCTGCGGACATAAATGTGACGTCGTTAGCATACTCTTTCATTCCTATTCGTGGACTGACCATTACATGGCGTGCACTTTTATCTGGTCTAGCACTCCGCGTGTGTGGCAAATCACACGCAGAACGTATATAACTCTTTCTGGTGACTCACAGTTTCTAAAGTCCTCAGGATAATTCACGCGAATGCCAAATATATAAACCTTGAGTAAAATAAAAGTGCACAATAAGCTTTGGGTACAGATAGTTCATGTAGTACAAGTAAAGTACATTTAACATTTTAAATAATTGAATTTTAAATAATTGAATTGGTGTTTTTATCGCAGCGGGGACAATCTCACCCATACATGACAACCATAATATTACATTGATGTAGTTATATTATTTGATATGTAATAGTATACAGTAAAACAAGCACAACACCCCATGCCAATATGCTACCTAAATACGTGTATAAGTGAGACAATGTGAAAACGTAGTTACACAAATTAATCGCTACTATACATCCGTTATTAATATAGACTGAGCAAAACATGACTTTCCGCATTGAGAGTATATTTATACATACTAGTATTCTATACTGGATTACGTTGAGCATAACTATGATAGACATTGAGCAAAACATGACATTACTCTCGTATACTAATTTTATTATAATATAATAATTTTACTTACCCACATGTACAGTTGCACACATACACGCCAAACTACAAAATAGGTTCAAAGAAATATGATGTACAAAATGTGTGCAGTGTCATATAGCAATGTACGGCTTCAGCCTGACTAGGAACATGTCATAGTTTTCTGTTTGGCAGGTGACTGGGGCATTTCAATTTCGTACGTGTTGAATTTCCTGTCTTGGATCTAGACGTCATCTTAGGATACACCGCTACGTGCAGACAACGCTGTCCTACCCCGTCAATGTATGGATGTAACTTGTCACGTTGGTAATGGCTTCTGTTCACTTCTGATGCGGATGTCTGGGGACGCCATCTTGCTTAGGTCACGTGATCTAACTCCGATTACTCCGATTACACTGTGTTGTATAACTTATCATTTTACTCTTGTACCACCAGGTGTGGAGAAATAAATAAACAAGTTAGATGGTAGTAGACAAGCATAGCTCGGACTTAGACCGGGGAACATAAGACGTACGTATCCGGGCAACACATTCGAACATTCTTCGAGAATAAATTTAGATTAACTTCAGTTAGTTCATTTTAATGTATTATCCTTGTATTAAAAATATTGACGCTGCATGTGAATCGTGGATATACTATTTGTAGATATAACATAGAGAGACCTAACCAAAGGTTCACTGCAGTATCGACTAAAAAAGTATTGTCCACGTATAACAAGTATGCCATTGCCTATGACACGACCTAGATAGTCGCTGTATCAAAATGTGTGATAATTATTTATTTAAAAAATATATATTGTCATGGCCAAATGCAGATTTCATTCAAGATGAAATTGGGATTCGGATTAGAATTTCTTTTTATTATTTTCTGATGGTTTTGTGAATTAATGAACTAAAGAAAATACATCAATATGTAATGTACGAAATGTTAGATTTGTTTACCAGAAAGAAAATAAAGTCTTCCTGATCCTTCCACTGACAAACTTGGAAGAAATATAATTGGACAAATTAAAAAAAGCTAAGACTCGTTATTGCTATTACAGCTAAACCAAACTGTCTTATATATGTGCCAATAGTATTATGTTAAGGTCACATGCTAATGCTACAGTAACCTGGGTCACGGTAGCACAGAAACCAGAAGTCATTTCCAAGTATTATTTGGTTACTGACTCATGACCTTTGCTATTAGTAGGTCATTAGTCTGAGTTTGTGACAACTTCATGACACAAATTTACTCAATTTCAGAAACAAAGTGCTTTTGCTGCTTAGAATATACATAATTAATTTTAACGTTTCCAGGAATATGTTCTTTCACTCAAACTTGTGGCGACGACAGCGAGCAGGCTTTCAGTATTAGTCATTATTCAGCTGGCTATCTCCAACCCTGGATGGTTTATTTATTTCACTGGGAGTAAATTACCATATGGAACATTATGTAGGCGATTTTAATACGGCCCCAGCAGTTTTATTTTGAATAACAAGGTTGTGATGAGAGCAACCACAACGCAGTTCTGCAAGCAAATCTAACGGTAATGATTTTACTATGTTGGAGTTTTGACAACTGGATTCAATCTTCATTACTATATCTTCAATGACAGACTTCCATAATAATACTCGTAAGTGGGTCATGTTCTATTTTTAGGCATATCCGGTTAACGATTGGGATGAGAACCATGTAGGTGAAATGTGCATGGCTGTTGGTTTGTTTCTGTACATTTCGTTGTATCCCGATTTATTCCGAGTGAACCATACTGAACAACATGATTCATCTCTGAATCAAACATAAATTTAAGCACACGATCTTTATTAACGGAGTTTTAAGATTTTCTTTGGAGTTTTAGTCAATCCAAGGCCTACTGTGTTGTTGGCTATTACCGGAACTTGGACAATTCGTGGAAATTCGTGGAAATTATAAAGATAAATCTGACCTATTTATGTTCGCAATTGACCTCAGTTATTTCTCTGACAGTCTTACAAATTCCCACAACAGTAATACCTACATACATTGTGTAAACATCTGATCAAAGGCAAGCGAAAAAACGGTGTTCTTGTGAAATTATGAAAGTTTAATTTTAATTTCAAAATTGAAATACTTTCTTAAGGTAACGAATTTCATATCGATTTGTTTCCCATTTTTCTAATGCTCAGAATAAAACATGATGAAGATTTCCTATCTTCCCGAACTCTCATTTCTTTTGTGTGCGTGCATATCTAGTACTATATATAATTTAAATTATCTTAAACATATATGTTTAGTACATGCTTTCAGAGTTACAAACCGATTTATGGCACCTTTGATTGTCTCAAAATCATATGTATCGTCTTCGATGAAAACAATAATGACACTCATAGTATTATGGTTGACATCGAACAAACAAGTAGTTATGTTTTATCATCATCTACCAGTATTTTGAAGAACAGCATAGCCACTTATGTTATGCTGTCAGGAATTCAACTTGAAACAGGTTCAGAAGTCTACTAGATCTCTAACAGACAACATATCAAATAAAAGGATTTGTCAGGGTAAAAAGGAATGAGTCACGATCAGAGATTGTGTGAACGTTCGCTATTATGGACACGTCACGTACTTGTACCGCGTAATGGTTACCTGCAAATTACACAAGACGCACCTTGTATTAAACATACTAGTACTATTACTGGAATTAAAGAATATGGAGACTGTGTGTGTGTGTGTGAGAGAGAGATAGAGAGAGAGAGAGTGTGTGTGTGCGTGTGTGTGTGCGTGTGTGTGTGTGCGTGTGTGTGTGTGATGCTGTGTGAGTGCGCGCGTGTGTGTAGGTGTTTATGCTTGCGTGTGAGAGATCTATTGAGAGATAGAGATACAGGGGGGATACAGTGACAGCGAGATAAATGGGGAGATAATGGAGAGAAGGAGAGAGACATGTAGAGAAAAAAAATGGCACGGACAGATAAATAGAGAGGAGAGAGTGAAATGGAGAGAAAGGGAGACAAATGGAGATATATAAATATAAATGATAGAGATGGAGCGAGAAAAGAAGAGTGAAATTAATATGTAGAAAGAGAATATGAAACGGGAAGAGAAACATGTAGAGAGAAATGGATATATATAATATATGAGACAGTATTATGCATTTGAGACTTACATTCATAAATATTCCCATACAGCGAAGATGAACATCCATATAGTATGAACGTATAACAATAGCTCAGAAGTAATATACAGTTGACATATTATACGCTTTGCCCGGATTAGACATCACTGTTTAATCTTGAAATTAAAAAAAAATCAGCAAAGATTGCCAACGATTTCTTTCTTAGTTCTTGCGTGTAGAAATTATATTAAATTAGTGCATACACTGATCATGATATACAAACAGTACTTGCAAGGCACTTCTTCGGAAACTTGATCGATCTGTCCATAACTGTCATTCATCCCACGTTAAAGAAATGCTTTTGCGACTCTGATAAACTTTGCTTTCTGTGAAAATAATTATGGTTTCCATACAATTACACCGTTATACATTATACAGCCTTCCTGTGTAGCTGTGATTTGTCACCGCCAGAGTACATGTCAATATGGTATCTTTAATGTCACGCAACGCACGCACAGACTGTCAACCTTTAGAATATAGACGATAGTTGAGTCTTCATTGCGAAGATATTAACATAAATAAGTCTACTAACACAGTTCAGTGTAATCTGTACTATTGTCATGCATCATAGGAAACGAAAACCTTCCTAACAAATCACTTTCCGCGATTGCCATGTTCATTTATATAAAACCTAGTTTACCCCATATGCCGAGGTTCTTGGCCACAGTGAATACAGGTTCTGGTGCTCGTTGCACGACGCTCTTGTGGCGCTACACTAGTTGTAACTGGCCTCCCGCCACAATAGAAAGCGTTGACGTTACAATAGTTGTAGCCTACAAGAGCGTCGTGCAAC
>JAUTBZ010165885.1:0-10662 GCA_032361785.1 Lepetodrilus galriftensis | reverse complement strand
AACACGGAGGTAGTGGAATGGTGTGGCAATTCTATTCTAAGCTGGACATTGATCCGGGGTATCGTTTCTCGAAGCTCTCATATCCACCATGAGATCATGGCGCCCTCGCAAGTGCACGATCCCGATGTATTAGAGATGGCTACGAGAGTCCTTGTGGTCTCGTAGTAGATATGAGAGCTTCGAAAGACGATACCCTGGTGTCGTCATTGAAGCCAGCTTGCTACTTACTGTTGCTTTGAGCCAACCAAATGCCATCAGCAAATCCCCATATGCCAATGAGGACCAGCAGAATAACGATAGAATCAGGAGTCGGTTGCCATATTGCCATGAAGGTCAGAATAGACAGATTGATTACGCCAGCTGAAAAATGAAATATTATAATTCAATTTCAAGCATTCTTAGTGAAGCCGACCTCTCACACATCCTTTATTCCACAGGTGGGCATGGGGAAAGAAGCAATCTTCGTAGCGGTCCAAGCCGCTGTTGACTATCTAAGATAAACTTGTTTGGCGGTATGCAACCGCCATGCCTATGTGCACTGGAGTTATCCCGCTTTACTTTTCGGGGTTGGCAATGGCCAATGAAAATGGATTTTAGAAGTATAGGTTGAGGAGTTTTGAGTTGGAAAATATTGGATAATTGGTACAATGAATTGTTTATATTATTTGATTATTAAATTATATAACTTCCAAGCCGCTTCCAGTAATTAAGGCTTTGTACAAGCGTGACTCTATACCTAAAATTGTAGCCAATGTTTACAAGGATTCTATACTTACCAATGCAGGAACGTTTTTAACATTAACTTTTAGAATTTTGAAATTGTGATCCAAATCTTTCAAAAAGAAACCATTAAGCCAAATTCTAATTCGTAGTGTTCTGTAGCTCTCGAGATAGATCAACTCGCGCAAATAACACAATTAATGCGTGATCAACTGGTGCAAAAAAATAACTTAATATGTCTTTAAAAGTATTCAAATAACAGCTAACTCTATGCAGCAAAATAAGACCATTTCAATTTAGCAGTTATTGTGAATATAATAAAAGCGTATTTTGAGCTGAGCGGAGGTGACTTTAGGTCCAAATGAATTATACGGTGAATTCAAAATATATCCACAAATATGGTATGTTATACGGTACCATTACAACCAACTATATAATTCATCAAACACGTCCTGTACGAAACACTCATGATAATATATGAGTCTAACATGTTATAAATACAATCAGGTATGCGTTATGGCAAAGGAAGTTAAAACCACGTTGAAAACATTACACTTTCCGCTTAAAAAAAAATCAAAACCATCTTGACCACTATATAATATGAAGTTGGAATAACCTGACATCTACGTAATGAAATACCATACTTGAAAGCGTTACGGGGTAAATCTGACCCAAAATGTAGAACTATGTAGAAGACGAACATTACCGTATTTTATATGACAAGAGGCCTTCAAATAGCTCGCCACACTCTGTGAGTTAGGCGATACGATAACATCCTAGTCGCATTACACCAGTAAGATTAAATCGATCGGAAGAAATATGTCAATATTGACAGGGGAAAGAGCAGCCTCTTTCACCGGTCACGTGGTAGTCATGTGATAAACCACAGTGCTGATTTCGGACCAATGCTATTGGCGCATAATTTGGAGTTAGGTTTTTTTATTAAAAAAGCAGATGACCAATTAGGAAATAAATTTCCGATGGACTCTACACCGATACCAGCACCGTTCGATTTGAAGTAAACTATGCATTTGCTGCAACATAAAAGAACACAAGCTCTTAGTAATTTCGAAAGAATTGGTTATTTTAAAAGAATTTAAAAATAAATTAAAAAATATATTTTAAATTTCAAAGCTAAAAAATTCACTTTTTAAATTATGTTGCAACAAATTAATGGAACGCTATTTGCTGCCTTTTAAGACGATTGGATTACAAAATATTGCTTTTTTTTTCTCCATTTAATTTCAGATGAATTAAAATTGTACTGAAGTTTTGCAGGCAACTATAGCGTTCAAAATGTTTAGCAATATAAACATTCTTGCAGACTGAATGCACCTAGAGATCGTGTTTTACAGTTACAGTATTTAAATTTGAGTTATTCATTATTAATTAGTCATGTACTCAGCTTGGTTGATCACGATTAAACGAGACAACGTTTCTGATAGAGTTAGGTATCTCGCACACCTAGCAAATATTGTTAATGATGAAATTTAATTGCATTCTTCTGATCTATTGGGTTCCAGTTTGCAAGAATAAGAGGATGTAATATTACAAGTTTTAAATCGATAATGTAATATTACATGCATTTGACGTTTTTCACACATCCAATGCAACCAATTTCAGTAACTCGTGAAATATTCAATTTTAATTTTAGTAATAAGTTAATATGGTTATTTATCGGTATTTACAAAGATTGTAATTTAATAAAAGTAATTTTCGAAAGCAATCTTGAATTCGATTGAAAAATTAAAGAATTAAAAATTTCATATTTTAAAATGATCTATTTGATCTATTATTTTGTTTGTAGTCACAAGTTACTGAAATAAGTAACAGGATAATACACGCACTCTCACACACAGTAAGGATGGCTATCACCACTAGCAACAGGAGTTTCGAACACGACCCAAAAATGAAAATGAATATTTTCATAAATATTTTTAATTTGACGACAAAATCCCCAAGAAAAATCATAGAAGAAATTACCATATATCTTTTAAGTTTATTTAATGTTTATGAATTTTTATTTCCTTTTGAATACTCCCGTTACTAAATGTGAGCGGCATGACGTTCATTCCGGATAGCAGCCTGGAAGCACATTGACCTATACCTTAGACCAAAACTTATAATTTGTCAGAAAAACAGGACTTGTTCCCTCCAGTGCTAAAATTTCGATATTTTGCCAAATGGATCAACTATGCATTCCTCTGAATTGGGAACGCTCAGCCTAACAAGACTAACACAAAATATGAGCCTCTTTGCCCAAATCCATAGGAACATCAGGATGTGTGACATGAGGCGACGTTTTTAAGTCATCACACAAGTGAAACAAAAAAAAATAACAGCAAGCATCACTTATACCTGCCATCTTACCCTATGCTCCACCTGGGCACGCATTGCGCATGCCCAATACTTACCAATTAGCACCCTCGTTACATCAGAGACCGTCCATCTCAGTCTAGTCGTCAGTGCTCATTGGTCAGCATCTTACGGAGCTTTTTACAACGTCATACCAAGATCAACTAGATCTATCGTTGGGTGGAACTGAATACAAGCCTAGCAGGCTTCTGGGTGACCCCGTTGTCGACTGGATTTGTTTCTTAAAATGGTGGCGTCTCTGGGGAGCCACTTCTCAGCTGTATTTACCAAAGTAAAAACTCATGGTACTGAAAAGGAATCAAGTAGAAGGCGAGTTCAGAATTGAGAACATATAGAGCGGGAGCCCGCCAGCCCAGAAGTCGGGGGCTCGAGCTAGAAGTGACGATGATCAGCCCGTAGGAACTCATCATGATCACCGGCATCGTCAAGGCTGTTAAAGCTGTTTACAAAGAGGAGGTGTTCGTTAATAATTAAAGGTACACATTATTAAAAATCCCACACGTTTTTTCTCTCTAACAAATATTAATACAAAATTCATTATACGAGTGCGCTTATACCATGGACATAATGCTCTGACAATGTTCTGTCTATGTATAATGCTCTGACAATGTTCTGTCTATGTATAATGATATCGACAATGTTCTATAATGATTTCGACAATGTTCTGTCTATGTATAAGGATCTCGACAATGTTCTGTATGTATAATGGTCTCGACAATGTTCTATACTGATCGCGGCAATGTTCTGTCTATGCTAATAATAGCAACTTGTGTTGTATCAATTATATGTAGTGTACATACCCATAGTTGACTTAACCAAATTGGTTTCAAAAGCACAAGTAACGGTCTCGAGACATGGATTGTGGGGTTTCTAAGCGTCTCGTTCGCTGTAGTCTGTAAGCCATTTTATATGCTCCACATGTTCTTTTCATCAACAACCTAAATTTCCCAAATCTCTTATTAATCCTTAGTGCTACTGACCCGTCAAACTATTTTTATAATGTGACATTATTCCAGAATACCCATGGAAATGAACTTGATCTAAATGTGTGTTAATCCTAACATTATACTTAACCTAAATCCCACCCCAACGTAATAATTAATCCAATCTTCGTAATAATAAATATGCGATAATATCTAGCATAACTCCGCCTACATTTTCATTGCCCCACTTAAGCCAACACTAGTATGAAAAACCGTCTTACTATGACGAAATAAAGGTGGTGTAATAGTACTAACACTCTCTGAAACCCGTCTCGTAACATGGCCTACATGTAGTGTATTGAGATACATACCCCCATATCATAACCACGAGTACATAACATAATGCATTGCAAGTCTGTATGCTGTCTGACCTTCCAACTATATTTTATCCCTAGGATGTTATAACTTTTGACCCTCCTCTCTGACACAAACAGTTTGAAATGGAAATTATTAGTTGGATAGATTTATTTTACAAATATAAAACTCTACATTAAACGCATACAATCACAGTTAGATGATGATTTGCTTAATCCACAGACGAAATTTGTCTGCAAATGTCTGAAAATATATACATGAATGTACATTGCATTAATTTACATCTCGAATTTTAGTCCAACACGCTCATCCATTTCTGCGACTCTATGCCTTTAATGTAATTATTTTAACATATTAAATTAATTAATTAAAGAATGCGCTTAATTACACAACATTAACTGCACAATCATATAAAAACATATACTAGTACATATAGAATGCATGAATTATCATTAACATAAAGCGCTTAATTAAACACATAGCTGCATAATCATATAAATAGAATGCATGAATTATTATTAAAATCAATTCCAAGCGGACAGACATGACACGTTACAACGTGGACATGGTACAGATATAGAGAAGGTTACAAACCTAGGCCGAACAGAAGAGATCTTCCCATGAGCTTGTTTAACCAGCCACTGAGGTAAGAACTGGCGCAAGCTGACACCCCCATGCAGATCATGGTATAGCCCACCATGTGCACGCCGATAGGACATGTAACAAAAGCCTGAAACAAACGCCACACAACTGTAAATAACAAATAGATGATGAAGGCAATTAATAGGCTTAACATCTGAAACTGTTGGTAGCGATATTCGGCACTGTTCTATGAATTGTGAAATTAAAACATATTTTTGGATTCAAAGGATTTTCAGAACATTTAGCACGTCATCATAGTCACTGGGTTATTGGCAAAAATAAGTGGAACATGGTTGAAGATAAATGTGACATTACTTTTCTTAAGGTTGACAATTGGTTGCTTATATTGGTGGCAAGACTTCTATTCTTAAACTTGACCATTAACGCAACTATGATTCCGTTTACCAATAGTATCCAACACTAGCAAGCCGCGACAAAAGACAGATTGCTTCTGTACACTCCAGAACACCTACCTTAGTAATTTCAGCCGTCGCGAAGCCTTGTTCCATGGAACTGAACAGCAGGATAGGACAGAGCAGCAGGAACTTCCGGTGGAAGACGAACTTCCCAAGAGAGATAACTTGTGTCTTGACCATGCCACAAGTGAGGACGGTAGAGGAGAAGAGATTCTTGTTGAGAGGTTCCAGCAGAAAGAGACAGATGACCAGTGCCACGAATATGCATCCAATGTAGATCCCAAACAGCAGGTATCTTGCGAAGTTGCTGACATCGCTGGCAGAGTTCCTGATCGTGTAGTGATGACAGTAGTTGGCACCGCAGAAGGACAACTGGGAAGAGTTGGAGACGTCACCGGTGTGGGTTCCCTCGAAGCTATCACCGGAGGAGGTAGCGTTGAACATCACAGAACCGGCGTTGATGGAAGAAAATGATGAACCGGTCGTGTCGAGTCCCTCTTGCGCGTGGTAACTAGTGCTGTCATTTAGCGATGTTTCGTTGGAGAAGATACTGTTGCCCATGTTGTTCGCGTATGTCAGAACCAGAGAAGCTATGAGGTTGCCAAAGATCATGTGCATCTGGTACATCAAGCAGAAGATGCCGAAGTATCGGCTGAGTACGTGCTCGTATACTTGCTTGCGTTTTTCGGAGTAACCTTTGGCCAAGAACGTGACGTAAGTGCTCATGGCGTTCCACAAGATGGCGGCGCTGAGACCTTGGATCACAGACGTCGGGACCATGAGCCACATGGCCGGGTAGAAGTTGGCGGCGACCTGTAGAGCGTGCGGAAGGAGAGAGGCGATGATGCATCGGTACGGGTCGAAGTTCTGGACGAAAAAAGGGCTGAAGATGCTCCCAATGACGAAGCCCATGCATCCGACTGCAAGGGAGGTAACTCCCACTCCACCCTCGTGGTTGATGCTGCTCTGCAAATTCCTCAAGGACCCGCAGGCAATGAATACCATAAGGTTGCAGACGCCAAGAGCGATGAGGTTCCGCGTGTGACGGCCGCTGGGAACGATGTTGTGATCAATGTTATCAAAGTCCTTGCCATTGTCGGGAGGAAGCTGGGAGATGTCCTTGATACTTCCGGGCAAGAGGAGAGAACTCGCGACACGCTCGTCCTGGAGATATTTCAGAGCTTTCTGGCAAGCAAAACTGATGTTGGAGTTGCTGGATAGATCTCTTTGAGATGACATGAACCCAGGATGGTCAATCAACCCTATCACCGGTGGAGGGACCTCAAATTCTTTTACGAAGCTCCAGATGCTTTCCGTTTTGTTCAGGAGCGGCTTGGTACTGGATGTGTTGGATGAGACGGTGTTTGTGTAGCCTTTGTCCTCGTAGCAGTCAGATATATCTGTCACAACAGCTTCACTTTCAGGAGATTCTGGTCCGTCAGCAGGGGTATTAAGATGTTGATGGTCGTGGACATTCTCGAGGTTGCCCTTCGGAGGGAGCAAGAATTTGGTGCTGCCGTCGCTGCTAACGGTGTCGGTGTAGTCACTAGTGTAAGGGTCGACGTAGGTGGAGCCGACGCACCCCGTGTCCTCTTCCGCCGACTGGAAAGAAATGTACACCTCGGGTGTCGACTTTTCGTGGAGATTATCGCTCATATCACAGAGAGATATTTCTCGGACTAAATCGTTGGTGGCTCCAACTTGACATGTTATCGTGGCTATGGCCTGATTCTGGAAGTTTGTGGATGGGCTTGGGTCTACATTGTTGGCGTATGAATCGAGGAAGGACTGTCCAGCAGTAGTGATTTCAGAAATAAAGCCAACCGATTGGTTATTGTCTGACACGGTGGAAGGATCCATCTGTTGTCTGGCGGTGACAGGGTCTTGACCCTCACACGGTTGCTCGGCAACCATATTGGTTGCACTGAAATAATAAAATGAAATATTTATTACTTTTTGTTTCCAAAGGAATATTATGTAAGAATCTAATATATTAATTATATGGTAATCACATTAGTGGAGAAGATTGAAGTTGTACATATTATAATTGATAATTATTTGATAAACTCTCTTCCAACTGTACATACATGTATATCTAAATTTAAAAAAAAACCAACTTTATATACAACAAATACACGTAGGAATAAGTTGACTACTGTAACTGGACGTGAAAATGTAGTGTAGATTTCAACATATTGAACGGGGAGTGATAGCTATTATTGCCACTATAGATATTCATATAACATAATTATTATTATAATAACTGGGTTTATTTTGTAGATACAGATTAAAGGCGAATTATTATTTTTCAAACGTAAACGTTTTGTTTTTTTAGCATATTTCTACGTGTTTAAAATATTTATTTCAACCTATCCGTACTAGTATCATATTATGCCGACAATACATTTACACGTTTGTTTCGATTCAGTGCGAAATCCTAACGTGCCTTCCTTTTGTAAACACAGAGCACATGGCTTCCTAGCAGCTGTGCCGTAAATAACATCCAATCAAAACGCCGGAAACAACCTCCCTAATGAATAATGAACTCGACCTTTGGCAGTCGATGATTTCTCACGTTTTCCGCTTGCCATGCTTTGTTCTTAGGTCAAAGGTAAGGGGTTTAGGTCAACGGCACTACTAATATAGATCCGGACAACGTAGATATTAATAATAGTAGCGGTCAAATATGCAATTTGGCAGATAAGTATGTTGGGTATATATGTCACACAGATTTGCGATAATCTTTGGACTGCAACATGCAGTGCTTTTATGTTCACCTCAGGTATTGTACGCTTGCTATACCTTATACGAGAGTATCACATTCCCCACATTCCCGAGGAGTATGTATTACATGACATGACCTGATTAGACATTACTACTATATATCCTGGAATGACGACGACTTCTTAATTACAGTAGTTCTTATTATTAAGTGGGACAGGTAGTATCACAGTGGTAGAAGGCCCCGGGTTCAAATCCCGTTCCGTTCCCTTGGTTACATGCATTATCATTGGTCTGTCAGTACCAGCCGGTGCAAGCAGGTTTACTGCAACAATCAGCGCTACGGATATGCTCTATCCAGTCAGAAATTATGGAAGCAAAATTCAAAACAACAGATTTATAATCCATTGACGTTCTGCAAGGGATAATAGGCAGACCAATACAATTCTACTTCGGAATGGTTTTATTTGATGAATATCAATGCGAGTGCATGACGTAACAAATTGGATTTGGAATTCAGGATGTCTATCGGTTCCGCGTGTGTTTGCTCACGTATACCACACACAGGTGGCATGTACACCGTTAATTGCAAATCGTAACATGCTTACATGCATATCAATGGCAAAGCCATGTTATATATTGCATGCTAATATTTAAGAGTATTATATGGGTTGTTATCGAGCACTGAACAGGCATAATATTACAGAATAAGTTGTCGTTTTGGACTGAATTGGAGATAGAATGCACAGTACATGCTCTTAGCATACACATACTCGCTCTTGTACCTACAAATATATTTTTACCGCTGTAGGATAGGTAAAATTCCATTGCAGTTTACACTTTCTGTATAATCCGAATAAAATACCGTAAAATTTACATTTCCTCTGGTTTCATGACTAGGGAAGATAACTTTAAGCATTGAACACGGGTCAAAGTAACCTTCCACGACCACTGACACTGGCACAAATATGGGAACGTCGAGCTAGATAATTAACAAATTGTAAACATAAATATTAAACTATTGATAATTAGTGGATGAAACATGTGGAATAAGTAGCTGGTTGTATAAAGTACTTGTGTAGTCAAAACAAATGTAGTTATTTTCAGGTAAAACTGTGCTAGACCACTATATAGGTCATATGCTAGTATGTAGACTATCGAGAACAGGGTGTGACACAGACTAACCAGTATGTAATACTGTGTATGTATCTAAACATAATTAAAGATGTCGATGTTGATAACACCATCCTCTGTAACGGATGGTCAATGTCTAGACCTATCTCAATAGTTAAGTAGGTAAATGGGCATCGTTTCAGAAGATGTATAGGCCTACTAAGGTGTAGACGTTCGATTACGTAGTATCAGTTTCCTATTGTTATTCGGTGTGCACATTTATCATGCTGAATTACACAGCATTGCTTAATAATGTAATTAATACATACTATGTTATATATTGAGAACTATCATATTTAATCTAATTAAAATCATACCTCATTTTCACATTCTAAAACCAGATCTCGCTTCCGTCTTTAAACAAACATTTCGACATTCATTTGGAAACATATCAGCTATTGTCCAACTATCGGAGCGTCAGTTTCGTATCTGATTTGAATGAAAGTGAATCATATTGTATTTGACAGCATTATGTGTTTCTGAAATTCTAAATTAACAATATATGAAGTACTTTCGACAAAGAACGAACAGTCAGTAATATAAATAGGCCTATGTAACGTATATAATTTTGCAATTGCTATTTCTATGCTACTAACGGACATAGCCTACTATTAAGTGCTATCGACCTATAATATCCCATTTTCATTGGAGGAATGCTTGATACAGTGAAAAGCTGTGAATCCCACCCTATTGGAAATCACAACCTACGTCATCATCACTTTGTATACAGTTCCTCCCTGAAGATTAGTCTGCTGTTATTCAATACGTGTATATATGAATGAATATACATTTTGCACAAGAATATTGTCTAGCATTGCCCACGACGAAAAATATATAATATGTAGACTTGCTCAGGTAGCGGCCGGAGAAAACCGGACTAGCACGCCGCGTTCGTTACTATAATCGGGACGCAAATTTGAGATTCATTTACACGATAGAGAATTTGAGATTCATTTACACGATAGAGAACTAGTATTTACTAGTAATTAACTATCGTTAGCAACATACATAGATATACTATTTTATTTATTGGTATTTGAACGACATCGGAGTATCACACACATCTAAAGATACGAATAATTTATTAGTATTTAATGTCGGGTTACAAATGAATATATGTTCAAAACTATATCTGTTCTCTGTTCTGTCTCTGTCTGTCTGTCTCTGTCTCTCTCTCTCTCTCTCTCTCTCTCTCTCTCTCTCTCTCTCTCTCTCTCTCCTCTCGCTCCATCTCGCCTCTCTCTCACTCTCTTCTCTATCTCTCCCATCCCTCTATCTCTCTCACTCTCTTCTCTATCTCTCCCCTCCCTCCCTCC
>JAUTBZ010165884.1:0-24314 GCA_032361785.1 Lepetodrilus galriftensis | reverse complement strand
GTGTGTGTGTGTGTCTGTGTGTGTGTGTGTGTGTGTGTGTGTGTGTGTGTGTGTGTGTGTGTGTGTGTGTGTGTGTGCGTGTATGTGTATGCATGTGGGTACTAGCGTTTAATATGTTTGGTCTCCATGATTTGTTAGAATAACACGATTATCCCCGACAATAAACGGTAAGCATGCACTTTCATATTTCTGCAGATTCATAAATCAAATATATTATGTGGACGATAAATGCGGAAATAGAAACAATGTATTATGTCCTCGTTCCCTGGTAAATGTGTCGTTTCTTAATATAATTAAGCGCTGGCCATTCCAGCATGCGTGCATGGATTTGCGCAATGGCTTGTATCAATACATGTACGAAGCCTATACTACCAACTACTCGTATATAGTTTGGCATGAACTTCATTGACACCCCTATTATCTCGTTAAATACTTCATGGAATGAAAAAAACACCAAAAAAACATTAATTTTCAAACGTCGTCCCTCTGCATAAAACAATACTTCAAAATAGTTGGTGATCGTTATATAAATATATATTTTATTACTGGTGCAATATTTTTCATTGTGCTATGCTATTTTGGTTAGGGCAAATGAAATAAGAAAAGTATTTATTTTCTCCATTCCATGAAGTATTTACCGAGATACTCTACAACATAGGGAAGTCAATGCATTGCATGTCAAACTATAAACAGTTTCACGTTGTCTGGAAATGAGGAATTCTGATGACTGACTCTTCGTAGATAGTATCCTTCCTTCAGTCGTTTATGATCAGAATCCATGTCGACAACTTTGTGTAGAGGTAGAACAAAAAGGCTAAAATATCAGTATACATATGTTTAAGGGTTTTATTGTTATTTTGCTGATGTAGCTATCGCACTAAGTGCATAAATAACACGTGACAGAGCTTGTAGTATTTACATCATCTCTTTAAATAAATATATCTTTGGCTTATACAACAATATGATACACTCAGTATGTACAGGGAACTTTGCATACGAGATCAGATGCAAAATGAAGAAATTGTACAACTGACAGATGTGAAAGGCGATTACACTCTAGTATTATTACTTGCCGGTCCCGCGGTGCTTTGTGTACAGCGTGTACAGCGTCCAAGGAGGACGCAATTTGAGGTGGAACTTTTGAAAGATGTGCCTTTAAAAGTGAGGACATACTAGCTATACCTGGGGTCCTATTCTCGAAACGTTCTTACGAACCTTTTAGCCTAAACACAGTTCGTAGCCATACGATAAGAATCGTTAAGATCGTCGTGCAATCGTAAGAACCCTTCGAGAATAGGACCCCCCCTGGACTGTATAATGTCATTATTTCCAACGAAAAAATAACATCCCCTCTACGATAATGATATTGTATTGGATATCTACTCGTCATGGCGTTGCTTGATTCGAATTGGTATCAATTGTTAACCCGAATTATGCCCTAGACAATACAAATTATGCGTGTGGGTGGATTCTATGGTTCATGGGTGAGAGGGGAAGGGAGAGACAGAAACTATGGTAGGGTGATCGTGGTGGTGGTGATGGGACGTCAACATGCTTGATAGCGTTATCTTGTATTCGTTCCAATTCTGGAATGTCTACGGTCATACAACCATTGTTAATCGGAATTCGAGAGTATAGGGATATCAAATCGGGGTCCAATCACTGAATTGCGCAACGGCTCTGGCTGAGCGGACCTTTGTTTGACGTGGCGTTAGCACGATGGAGAGGGTGTTTAACCTGGCAGCTGGTGAGGCGTCAGAACGGGTTCTGGTACACATGGACAGAGACAGTTGGATTTGTGGCTCACTGATCGTGTTTACCAACATATCAAGTTAGTCTGAGCAATGATTAGGATGACCACGTTGTCTCCTCAGACCGAGAGAAAAGACATGGATTAGCATCAGAGGTGACCATTACCGGATCTTCAGTGTCCACATCTGGTCGCCCTTTGACCTCCGCGGCAAGCACGTTTCCAATTTGGACATTGCGATCATTTCTGTTGTGTGTGTAAAAGAATGCCGTTGTGCTTTATTTGCCGTCTTGCAAGTACCATTTCTGGCCACTACTAAGGAATGCTGACGATATGAACGACAGAAGGTGTTCGGCAATGGATGCCGTCACAGGTTGTCCTATCTTTATAAATATACATAATACATACTACATTAATGCCCAAATATTAATTTGTATTACGTTACCACTCTTTTTAACATGTTTTAGTAATATCTATGGAGGGGCAGCTACAGACACTATACAGACATTAAACTAAACAGCCATGTAACCGTTGACAATGCTTGAAGACATCCCACCCATCACACACCCATCTTACTCCACTCTAGGTAAAGAGCTCGGGGTTGTAACGAACAAAACATAGAGGGATACTGTGAACATTGTAACAAAAAATAGCACCATTCAACCCCGTGGTAGCATTTACCATGGGGCAAAGAGCAAACCAGAACGTAGAGGAAGGGAAGGGGACGGTGGGGGAGGGGGTAACGAGGTACTGGCCTGGAGGGAGGTGAGGGGTTTTTCGGGGGACCGACTCTGAGAAGATATACACAGACTATTTCAACAGATCTGATGTAAGCCAAGTCCCTGCAGAGCATCCCTTCAATATTGCTTTCATGAAAATTGTACAAACTTGGGGAAGGATAAGCAAATCGGATTGTTTGATCAGATCCACAAGATCTCAAGATTACATCAGCTTCTGCGAAACGGTTTATGACACAAATGCAAAAGAAAATGACATGATGACAATTAATGAGGACATGAGGGTGAAGTTTTCATAATCTCACGATATACAGTCTTAGCTCGCCGTTGATCAATGTGGTTCGCTTCAGCTGACTGCAGTGAGCTACATATACACGGGATAATACTCATCTCATAGCACTGCATTACACAAGGAATCAAATGCCATATAGCACAGTCAGTTTCTTAGTCCTTACACAGGTCTCCGGTCGGCCTTGGACTGGATCAGGTCGGCTTTGGCACCACGGTATGCGGTCGTTCTCTGGGCATATTTTCCCACGTTTAAGCCTTAATCCTGCACCATTTTAAGTCGTGTAGGCGTCCACGACCTGATCCTTCTGAAGTATTCAGATGTTCAGATGGGGAAAATGATGTTTATGTCGAGTAGGTGATATACTCCATGTCTATATTACGTGATGTATACAGTGATGTCAGTCTGGGTATCTGGTATATATCTACATATCAAGGTGGTCACTGACCCTCCACTGAAGTCTCACACGGACTCGTAGTCTAGTCACTAGGTGTGTGGTTGGTTACCCGAGTGTGTGTGTGTATGTTCCTGTGGTCGAAATCATCCAGCGTTGCATCGACACTCACGAAAGAAATATCCCTGATGACGTCACAGTGAAAGATGGCGACTGGCATCACGTGACTGCTGAGGTAATGGGTGACTCGCCAGTTTGGTCTGGTCCTGCATGCATGCCATGCAGTGATTGGCTAGACCATATGCATCTGATGCTGATGATGTCACGGTTGCTAGGTTACGATGCCATGGACGCTTGTGGTTGCTTGCTGTGGTTTCACGAAGACGGAAGGTTCAGTCTTGGACGAAATTGCACTATATTCCTCCGCTAGCCCGGTGGACTATCACTGCCCTCCAAGAAAACCAATGTCGGCACCCACTCTCACAAGCAAACGACCCGCATTGTGTGAGCTATCATTTGCACTTCCGGAAATGCGCAGTCCACGCGGGAATCCGGGAACGTTGATTTTCCTCGAAAACTAAAACATTATTGCGGATAATATCAACTTTCTCCTTTCAGAATATCAGACAACTTCGCGTGGTCCGCATGTCTTAAAGGCGACCAGCGATGATGCTGGTTTCTGCGTCTGTTCACTTTCATCACCATAAACTTAAAACACGATTTCTTTCTCGCTATGCGATTGGCGTAACCTTTTAATCGGCGGCCCTTCTTGTTGAAGCCGATATACCAGCGAGGGTTGGCAAAAGACTTCAGTTCTGTGTAGTTGTCGAGGGTGTTGACCTGTTTAAACAGGCATAGAAAAGACTCGGTGTGCTGCAACAGAAATAGAACATAATAAGTCAAGGGTGAACATAAATATATAACATGCCAACCAGGATGCATTTTAAATTAAGTAAGCCTTTAATTATACATCAAACATTAGCATCTCACTATACTTAGTATGTAAAGCAGAAGTATACACCATTGATATAGATGCATACTAGTGTCATAGTTAGTACCGATCCTGAGTATCGTTTCTACTACACAGTACACGACCATAATGACTCTCTTAGCAGTCTGTTACACATAGCGATCAGGCACTTACGAGAGCGCTAGGGTATCATAGTGGATATGAGAGCTTCAAGAAACGATACCTTGGGATTCGAACCGAAGTCAAACGCTCTACCGACAGTAACAAATGTAACCCCTCTGGACGAGACCATGCAGTAGGCTAATTGTATATCTCATCCCAGGCTACACTAGTATGTCGATGAATCCATCAATGCACCACGTACCCAATCCCCAACCATCACCCCAAAATGTTTTTAAAAAATAAAAGATTACTGTATATGTTTAGAAACGTTCATATACATGTAACTTGTAAAACATACCAAACTTAAAAACAACAATATAATTCAAGTAAACATGGCGACACCATAGTTCTGGGAACTTTTGTTTTTGTCAATAACAAGTAGACAACAGTCACGATACTTATTGTAACGCGTCTTCTCACGGCTACGCTCGCTGTGTTCTAACTCATCCTATATATGTACACGTGTCTTGTCCAGCATTAGGTGTATACGTCTGACTGACCACCAACAAAACCAACACGGTGTAGACAATCTGTATTTAGCCTCTTATTTGCACACATTTCAATATTAGTACTAGATGGTCTTGGCATTATTTCTATAATCAACATGTAGTATTGGACTGTACGGGGGAGCCTGGGTTTCAATGGAAGTTATTGCTCTGGGAGCGGCAGGGTGGCAGGGTGGTAATTGGTGTGAGGTGCCACGTATTGTGGAACTAAGCGGAACATAGGATTTGCTTACATGGAAGCAAAGAGATATCCGAGGCTCTTCATTTACCAGCGCGGTGGTAGGGTTGCGGATTCCCATTGACCGGACTGCTAAGCAAATACCCCCATATGTCATTATTGTGCATTACATTTATAGCATTGCAATTATGTATTTTAAACCTGAATATCCGATTGTATTGAGTAGATGTAGAAGCTTATGTGGACATATGTTATGCTTGGACCGTCGCATTCACATTAATACCAGTCCCTTTAATTGCAATATGTTTGCGGGCGAGTTAATTCAAATATCAGAATAGTCAATGGGTATCACGGTCTTAACATTTATATATTCTTAAGTATGTATTTGATGTATCTTAGGTTGTTTTCGTAGCGTGTTTTTGGTTAATGGATGCAAATACTATTTACATTACTATGTTTAAAGGCGTTTCGTGTCGTGGGATGCAATTAGTTTAGAAAGAACTGCATTGATACCCCTACTCGGCAATGCATCAAGCACGTCGATCCAGACGATATATTAAAACTTCAAGCAAGAATAACATAAACGGAGCCATTGTTTAGTTGCCTAATTTCCATTTCAGTGTGTTTAATCAAAACAGCGCTGTGAGTACTGAGCGGGTCTAGAAGTGCGGGCCGAGAAAAGAAGGTATACTGGCCCACAAGCCGAGGCAAACCTCTCGAGCTGAACAGGATAACAAATTGAATGTTAGGTTTGGGTTAGGACAGACTCAGAGTCCAGCTGCGTTCTAAATCGCGAAATGCCTTCCCAATGCACCGAGGCACGCATGAAGCAGTTGAACAGGGGAAAGGAAACATTGTTATAATCCGATAGAAATATATCCAAACAAGGGGCGCAAATCACCACTAGAGGCACATGCTGGCCAAACAATCCAGCTTACTCGCGGTAAGTGTATCCTTGCTGAGAGTATGAATAAAGCGCAATCCCTTTATACGAAATTAGCCGAACATAGCAGGGTTTGTATCGGTCTGGGACTAGCACTTGCAACGCGCGGTGTTTTCATGGTGTCTGCTTTCACCATAGGTCCCGACTCCTTCCAGAGACAAACACATGCGAAGGCAATGCATGCTGTCTAATATGCACACGTCACCACACTGTGCAGACCTAACTCTGTGTGGTAACCGCGGACACATTCCTACAGCATAAAAGCACATAAGCGTCGTAATACCTTTCTGGCACACATTGAAACTTCATGTGAAAAGCTAGGCCATTACGAACCGTGCTATTTGAGCTGTGTTTGCCGTGGATGAACCCAAGTGAATGTATTTTCATACGAAATATGAAACTGTATTAGTATGTAAAATAAATTGGCCCGTTTTTTCCCCCAGGATTAACAATCACGGGGATAAGATAGTGAGCGGGTTTTGGACAGCAGAGGACAGCCGTATGTTTAACCGAACGCTCGTAAACCTTTAGGCTGGTTCCCTTTCTGAAGAAGGCGTACATACGTGTTGAGGATATGTGAATGAATACGTCGCTCTACAGGGGAGTGTGTCAACACAACTTATACCAACTTCATTCTAGTCCGCAATTCTTATCACAGACGTATTACTGGGGCTGTGACGGAGAACAAAGTTCCCTCTCGCCAACAGCGATACGGGGGACCTACATTTGCACTTCTCAAAGAAGCTCGTCAAGAAGCAGGTGGCGATTCTCGCCAAATGTGTGAACACCGATGCCTGTCCGATCTACATACGCGTTCCATGCTTAGTTATGTTGTACCCGTGCACTACGCTGAACAGCATAACGCAATAAACAACATTGCGCCTTGTCATCATGAGTTCTTGAATCAGTAGAAAACACCGCGATATCAGAAACACTGATACATTGTGTAACCCGACAAACAGTGACAACTACTGTCAAGTACAAAGACGGTCACCGTCGTCGTAAATAGTAATGCAATCTATTAATTCACAACAAGCAACTTGGTCCATGATCAATGTATACTCTGCGCATATATTGAAACTGTGGAATCATATCAAACAAACATTACCCAACCACATGCAATCTTTCCATCCACGATAATTATTATGTTAAATTTCGTAGAAAGTCCATGTTGCCTAACGTAAATACCGAGAAGCTAAGACACAGATGTGTTGTGCGCATACATACGTCGGCTGACACGTCATTGGATACTAGTAAAAAAGGCTCTTTCAGCACCTGTCTAGCGCAGGTTATACTCACATACCTGGCGAATAGACAGCGATTTAGGGAGGGAGAAAGTCTTACATATTACTGCTTATTGAAATGCCAACATCGAATAGACACGTCGCCTGTATAGTAACTCGGCGTGGCAGGGAATGCTTGCTTTTATTTCCACGACAAGAGAAAGGCTGTCATGAAACCTGTCCATAGAATTGTACGAGGACTGTCCTCCCGTTTCAAAGGCTTACTATATATATATATAGGATTGCTAATCGTCCATGTCTCAGCGCTCATATATACATATATATATATATATCTATCTCTGTTCGCGGTAGAACATTGCTCGCATACGTACTGTAGACTTGACTGACAGCGTTTGTACGTCTTTTGTACAGGTCTGTCTATACGTCGGGCATCAACCGCGCAAAGTTTACAAGTTACCTGCCAATAAAATATAGCAATGCAGTACATATGCTTTGTTTTCTACTAAGGTTATTGCTACGTGAAAGTGATAGGACTTTGAAAGTACTGAGTATAGTATCAAGTTACAGTCTTCTCATAGAGAGATAAAGACGTATTGTAACATATACTCTACTATTTCGACGTTATTGTCGTAGATAAAACTGCCTTAATGATTGTGCATGGATTGGTAAACTGCAGCAATGCTATAAGCTTGGCAGCCTTGACAGCTATTTGCAATATCATTATTAGAAGTACAGCGTGCATCCCGTGTATCGTGTTTACCTAAGCTAGATTACATTTTCAGTGTTGTGCTTGCATAGAACCAACTATACAATAATACATAACAAATTGCACGAGTGTTACGTACAGTGATATCAACTGTATAATGCGTGATGTGCATTGACCATTTCTGTGTTGGTTTATGAACGGGTTAAATTCCTGATCGCTATATGGTTTAATGAATGGTACGGAATGTATTTAGCTTGTGGTTATGAGTGACAAGGGTCTGATCATGAACTGTAACACATGAACAATGGATAAAGATGGCATATGAAGGAGATTGCAACCGGATACATATTTCAGAAGTTTTGTTCGTGGTGGTTCCCTCTTGCCACAGGATCTGTGAAGTTAGCCTCATTAGACGTATGCCTGCTAGCATACCAACAGCAACAGTATGCCTGCTTGGCATAGTATACAGATACAGCTTAACTACAGGCTCTTAAGTTCAATATACACTGTAGAAATTAGGTTTATGATTTTTAGTTTTTTTCTTAAGTAGCAATAAAATTCATAGTTACATTTTACTTCGTCATCTTCAAAATATAAAGTTCCAAAACGAGGATAGAAAAGTGACAATCATGCTTTCTAGTTACATTTAATTTTGTTATCTTTACCATTTACTGGAGTCATGAATAAATATCACATTAGTGAGGTTTAAACATGATAAAGTTGATAGACAGGTAGTTTAAAGATAAAAGGGATTATAGAAGGATGACATTTGCAAAACTACATATACGTTGGCAATAAAATATCTATGAAAAGCTGACCAACAAAAGGACGATGGATAACGCGGCGATGCGTTTACAATTTATCCGTAAACATTTGAGTTACGTGTACGAGCTTTGTGTATCACATATTTCAGTCTGTTTCTTCTAAGTGAAATGTCAGCGGGGGTTAAAAGGCGGTGAAGAGACATCGGCATAAACCTGCGCCCTGGCTGGTCTTCTACTGCTATATAGATGCACCGCGTCCAGAAGGTATCAATAGAAAGTATGTACGACGAGTGTATTTCTAACAGTGGCAAGGTATGCACGGCGGATAGCTGGGCATACCACTCCTTCATGTAACACTTGTGATATAACCGCTATCGTAGTGATCCGTGTGACCAATAGATTCGAGGTGCAATACTATGGTTTCTATTCCAACATGAACAATGGAAGTTAAATATGCATGGATGCATTGCTAACGACTTAAATCAAATTATACTAAAATGTGCATGTGTTTGTTTGACGTTTGTCTGTCTTGAACTGTTCATATAACTATTCTCATCAATTAATAATTAATTAGTAGTTAAGATTACAGGTAGTGTACACAACCTCAAAAGCATGCCGTATCGTCAATGGTTAATCTGATATATACATTTATAAATTCAGCTCTACTGACAAGGTATTCATAATCCGTAGTTTTGTTTTCTGGGTGGCTTCTTGTCTGTCCTACACACCCGTTTTACAGTGCCCCGTGTGCTGCTTCTGTCTAAATAAAGAATAAAGACGGTATTTTTACGGTGCTGGGCACACTAACAAATAGCTACAGGCTAGCCGGGAATATTTGATTATAGGCCTGTCTTTGCCTGAGACGTTAACGCGAACTCTCCGGGCGGCCAGTATCCTAAACATAGACCAAGGACCCAGTGTTGTAGACTAGACCCACCCACCTTGCTATATGTAGCCTACACTGTGCGCCACCCGTGCAATGTTAGTCCAAATCTGTTGGATTGGGGGAAACTGGCCGGTAAGCAAGGTTGTATTGTTAATCATAGTCTTGGGGTTTAGGAATACCAAGTATGAGTATACGATGGCAATTATATACGTGTATTATTTGAATTAAATATACACCTGACAACAGGCTGATGTAATTACCGGTAGTATAACTTTTAAAAATTAATTTTCTATATTTTCTATCTTTCTCTTTCAATTGTAATTGTGAATTATTCGATGCCTTATCCCCCTAAAAATGATACAATCTCGATTGCTCATCCCAAAACAGTATATCTGTTAGAAGGTTAGTTGCTTGTTTATGAAACGTCCAGCGATGACTAACACTGCGGATCTGGAAGTGACGTCATAGGGTCATGGAGTGGGAACTTACCGTTCCGTAGCTTCCATGTGAGATAACAAGAGTATGACGAGCGTATGACACGACCTCGACTCGACGTCAACCCCATGATCCGGCTGAGGTCGTTAATGATAGATCTTGTTTCGCGAACTTCATGGATCTGTGTCTGATAATATCGCATCGTTAAGGCTATGATGTGTGACTCTTCTGGCTAAATGTGTGTGTGTGTGTGTGTGTGTGTGTGCGTGTGTATGTGTGTGTGTGTGTGTGTGTGCGTGCGTACGTGTGTATGTGTTTGCATTCACGTGTTTGTGCGTGTGTGAGTGTTAAGGAAGTTGTCAGCACATGTCCAAAAGACATGCATACAATGGTGTCACTAAATTCATCAAATTCATGAAATATTTAAATAAACTCACCCGTAATATAAGTTTCCCCTTTTTATTAAAGCAGATGTACTTTTTTCTGTGCAAACTCCGAATGTATATTTTGCCGCCCGGGTGTGACTCGAACATTAAATGTGCTGAAAGAGATAAACACATTGGTATTGAGACGTGAATCTAAACAGAACAATCTCAGACATAATGCACGAAAACACGAACTGGAACATGCAAACAAAGTAAGTTTTCCTTATGTCAAGACAGCTTTGTTAAGCGATCAAGCCTCGGGGGTTAATCCAGACGACACATACTTTTCAAATTCTTTAGACCCGCCAGCGGTTGGCATTGTTGAGTACTTGGTTCGAATTTTCTGGTGACGGGTGTAGGATATTTGTCACACCTCGTGGTCTGAGGTTCTCGAAGAAGGTTGGTCAATGTAGCAATACACGGGGTCAATCCGGTAGAAGAAATTATGAGACGTTTGCATGTACATTGCTCTTGGCAATGGTAGTCTTACGGCCGATACAATGTAAACGTAACGAGTGAAGACCCGGTTGAACGCCCGACTTGTCTAGGGGGTTTCAAGAACGAAATGGGACACTCTTGTTCTCAGATACACAATGACATACTTGGCAATGTTTAAGCTCAGGCAATGTTTCACACAATCGGTGCACCCGGCGGTGCACGTAAGTTATACAATCTACTCGTGCACACCCGGGATAGAAAAAAAAAAAATTGCCGTAGGCCTATAGTGCACATACCAGCCGCACATGTAGCAACCGCTTGAATGTATACACCGTCAATGAACGTAAGAAATGGCAGCTACGTTTACAGAACGGATGATGTATTATCCGCTTGTCATTTCGTTAACATTAACTAGTTTTGTTGAGAAGTTCATTACTTGTAAACATATACAAACAAAACACGGTTTTAATATTATAAGGACACTATTTTCTATACACCATGCATTTACAATCTATTTTCAGCTAAACTGTACATTCCGATGATCTACGCTGCGACATCGCAGTGTCGACGTACACGAGTTATACGTGTGTGTTCTGCACACGTCCATTACGTACGGACACAACCTCGACATCTCTAGTTACGTTATTTCGACGTTTACTGTTTCACGCAGGTGCACAGGAATCCGAACATCTCTATCTGCTGTCACGTGATCAGATGGAACGCGGGTCTGAATTATAAGAAGATATGCAGTGACGGTCCACTTTACGGACTCACTAACTGTGTCGTGTTTACTGTAGGATTATCGTTAGCATTGAACTTAGTATCCATGATACATAGATGTTGTAGCTGACCAGGGCAAGCGTCATACATAATGATGCCCTACTACGCTGTTGTTTCATTGACGGAAAACTCATTTGATTTAGCATATCAATTAGGTAAGCAATGTTAGATCTGGTCAACTTAGTTGGCCCCCCTGTTTTGGCGCACGCGTCCTAAGCCTCGTAGTTGACACACACGCACGCGCGCACGCACGCAAACACATATGCGCACGCACGCACATACACACGCATACGCACACACATACATACATATACAAGCACACACACACACGCACTCACACACACGCGCACACACACACACACACACACACACACATACACATGCATATATTTTTCTTGTTATCTAATTGCTGCTCGAATTAGAGAGATGCGATCTCCTCGTATCGTATGTACTGTATTTAAGAAATCGGTTTATAATGTCCAAATGCTCGGTGAAAGATTACTAAAATGTTTACCCAATAATCTGTTTGAGAGATTCAAGCACAGCAATAGGGAATTCCTACTGGTGTTCTCATGGAGCCACCTGGCCCTCAGTTTCGTATTTTGTATTCCGGTAGGTATCCAGTGAGGATGGCGACTGGTGGGGATAGGTGGGGAAGACACGCGAGATGGCAGCACCGTGCACACACACAGATCCCAGACGTATTCATTCTACTGTGCATGTCATACTGACGGTGTTTTACTAGTTCGTTCCTTGCAATGCATTGCGCTACGATTTCGACATAAGACGGATGTTGACATTCGCATTGTAAACTTGATGCTAACGATGGGCATTTCTGAATATATTTACATTAAATTAATCGTGTAGGTTTCAGGGTTGCACACCTTTAGCATACTAAATCTCCTGGCCGAAAGGTATTAATGCATTTTTAAATCAATGACTATCTGTGTATTGTCTTGGGAGAACAACATTCTCACAGTGAGAACGATATTGTTTTGCTGAACACAGTATTAAACTACATTGCGTGAACTTTCAATAGCTTTGTGTTTGACCATTGAGTTCAAATATCAAGGTTTATCTTTGGATTTTAAAGACAATTACAGGCATACATCAGAACTCGGTTTAATTTACGGATACCTCTCATGGATACGAAGACATACAAAAGTGCATACTAATATATCATTTTCAAATATCTGAACCACACGCTACGTGTTTAGATATGCATTGGTCACAATCGTAGATACTCCTTTTTCATGATGGTTAATTAATAGGAAAGACACACAACTAATCCTAGTTGCTTTGACCACGTAGACCCCAATTGATATAGTATTATACACACAAACTATGCTAACAATGCCCCAGAACAATAGTGCAATTGTAACAAAACAATTGCGTTACGTCGTATCAGCGAACCAATACAAAACGATGCGTATGCGTGCTACTTGTTTTTAGATGTCCATTCTTAATTGCAATTCCAAAAATAAACGTAAGTTATAACTTCTTATTAGCAGCGTACATTGTCTGAGTACGGGAGCATTAACGTAAATAACACAGACATTGACCTGCGATTTAAACGCATGTACTTTAACTCATTCTACAGCCTGGGTCGGGGACGTTGTGTCATGCCAAGAACACATATCTCAGTAAATTGTCTGACATGCGGATAGCTGGCTCTGCACAGACCTACTTGGGAGGGAGAATCCCATCGAGGAGCGCCTCTCATTAAAGGCATATTTACTTTGATCTCAAGAAGGTACATACTGTATGCGGGAATATATTAGCCTAGTAAGCATGGAACCCCAATACAATAATAACGTTTATTTGAGCCAACATATCATTAGACTATATCTCGTGCTTTTATTACTTTAGTTTATTGGATATTTATTCTTGTATTTTTTGTTGTGTTTTTTGTTTGTTTTTAACAATAATATAAAACCAATATGAGTTGGGTTATCATCCACCTGTAAGATATGCCATTAGTTGTGGATCGAATATTAAAGAAGGTAACACATTGTATTTGTATTTTAAATGAACGTATAGGTTTAACACAACTTTTAGGTTTAACACAACTATTGTGCTTTCATCTTCATCAGATTCGTTCCTTTGTGTGAAAATATGTTCATAATTATTGGAGAAAAAAACACATATCAAGCTTAGGCTATTTGAAAACGAGTAATCCGTCTACTGGTTAATGGGCCCTTTAGCGTCGCCGTGAGGTCGAATAATATGATAACGGTGATATTAGGTTAATCAGAACATTATTCAATTGTTGCCGCATTCCTTGATGGCAGTTAACCCGTGTGTCTAGCCCGCTAGTCTTTAGTTATATGTTGAGAGGATAATATATAAAGCTTATATTTCGCCACTGGTTTCAATGTTTTGGACACTAACTCTAGACACCCCGCTGAGCCTGAACCCAATACGTCAAAGACAGTTTAATCCGAGCCCTGTGATCACGCGTCATGAAAGTGATCCAGGCATATGTAAGTGATCCCTAGAAGGTTCAAATGTCTCCAACCAGTACTGTCGACTTTTAAAACATATGTGGCATAAGAACAATGATCATTGTAAAGGAACCGTAACGAAGATCTCAGCGTGAACCTCCAGTAGATGGGTATCCGGATCACGGTTATGCGGCAACACGAGGTCCTTCAGTTATTTAGTACCGTCACATTCTTAGTAATTGTCTCCCGTCAGGCCTATTAATACACACGTGCTACCTGCAGTGCCACTTCACCATTATAGACCTCCGTACTGAAGATACAATCACCTAACATCTCCATTCAGAAGCCATCATTGTCACCAAAAAACTAACTTTTCCTAGGAAGAAACGCGTACAGTTTCGTGCGGTTGGTCCCGCTAGCTTTTATTTATTTACATGTGTGTAGACAGAATCCGTATTTGTAAGGTAAGCATGAGCCGGACACTAGTGACATCGATACCTAGGAGAAACTGGACCATGACATCAATGCGGGTGGGATGTCTTTCTCGAAGTCAATTCCAAGACATGGGCAGTGGTATAGAGTTAGCCTGGTTCTATGCTATGTCTTTAACACACGATAAGCAGATTGAATCATATACATACATGTATACGCCCCAGAGCGTTGAGGAGGATCACTGAGTGCACATTGATCCAATGGTCGGGGATAAAACTGTGCCGCTTTGATCATCCCTTATAGAGAGTGGATGTGCTTTGGTGCATTGAAAACATCCATTATACTTAATAATAATAATAATAATAATAATAATAATAATACTAACATTATTATTATTTATTATTATTATTATTATTATTATTATTATTATTATAATAATTATTATTATCCATTATAATACATACTAATAATAATATAATTATTATTGTTACTATTATTATTATTATTGTTATTATTATTATTATTTCAGCTGCAATCCACAACTGTTGGTAAGTGCACGTATACTGCGGTAGGCGTGTGCCGGTTTATAGACATGCATTTCCAATAGGCGCTTCTCTTGCCGTCGGCAATGTATCATAACATTTATGAAGATTGAGTCATAAGTTACATAACATATAGCCGCGAGCGAACTAATCTGACGTTCATGCAAATACAGTAGAGTGACAGTAGAGTGTAATGTAAATCCATCCATTTCCTGTCTGCATACAACATATCCTGCATTACAAATTTAGGAATCCCTAACATTTTTTAAAATATTTTTTTTTCCCGGATCTAATTTTCTTTACTGTCAGATATCAACAAAGCATGCTCTGTTTTATAGCAGCAATATAACCCCGTATATTTATTTGTCTGTCAAGCTGTCTGGTCGTTGTTCTGGTTATATACGTGATATACCCATATTGATAACACTAAAAGGGAACGCTACACTTTCAGACTACTTACATTGAAAAGTAAATATGCATTTGTATCGTGATATCGATGAGAAAACACAATTTGTGCCATATCGGCTGAGTGACATGTATATGTAATACAGAGTGACAGCTGCATTGGCATGAATGACATCTATATTATTCCGCGATTGTCTCAAGTGTCCATCACACATATCGACATTAACGGCATCACGTAACTGGTATACATATATCATGTAGGTGTACTCGCATTTTTTTATTGGTTGTGTATACCTTATCGATAAAGAAACGGTTAACTCTTTATCTAAGACAGGTCTGATTCTAGAGATATCAGAGAAATCATGTTAGGATAACTTCGTCCACTTAACGGTGTACGAGCGTACATAACACCGGTACTGATACTCCGTTTCTTAAACACTCAGTAAGCCTCAGTTGATAGTTATATAGCTTTCTACAACCCGCGCTGGGGGTGAACTGTATGCTTGAAGAAGTCGGATTCGAGAGGTTATTGGCTCGTTCCGCACATATCTTCATAGCTCCTTAACCCCTTATCAAGATTGCGCCCCTTGACAGGCCCCTTGCCGAGATCTTAAACCATACGGGAGACCATCGGAGCTAAACATAGACGTGCTGTGCTCCTTTTAACGGAGAACCCACGTGTACGTCCAAGGTCAATGGAGTTAGGTCGTCGTCATATCCTCACCATTTAATATACACATTTACCTTTAGTGTGCAATGTTTACTAATGTTTTAGAATCAACATATCGTCCATTTCTAAGACAGCTCGTGTGTGTACGTATATACATGAGACTTGCTTACCTGTGTGTCGATTATACAGGTTTGCAGTTTATACATTGACAACTATATTTTACCTCATGAACCGCATTCTGTAGACTTAGTTAATGCTTAGTATTGCGAACGATTCAACGAACGGATATATTATATTTATACGGCTGAGCTAAACAATAGCGACTGCCTCTCCGTATACGGACTTCTTTGTGGAAATCCCGGGCATGTATATTATGAAATACCAGAGGAATTAGCGAGCAGGTGTCAATGACCGCCGGTATGACACAAGACTGTTTGATGACAAATACAACATTCAGGTAAAATGCCTGAAGTAAGGTTTAGCACAGGCAAGATAAATAAACAGTCTCGCAGTCAGATCTGAGCTGTCAGGTGTATGATATCGTTATCACTATCACAAGATATCAGGTTAAACCTCGAATAGTGTTCATGGCAGTCAATCAAATATATCCTGTCGTACCGTACGAGTGTCATTAATACACCGACTGCAGGTTACCGATCTTGGTTGTCCTTTCTCCAAGCTCTATTATCAACCATGAGACCACAACTCTTTATATTAGAAAATGCCCAATCGCCGTGTATAAAGATATCGCTACGAGACCGCCATGGTCTCGTAGTAGATACGAGAGCTTCGAGAAACGATACCCAGACAAACTTACTTCGCGATAAACCCAAGTATTGGCGAGATAACTGACCATACGAATTGACTTGTTACGGTTATTTTCTTACTTTGTATACACTTTTGTTTTTCTCTAAATATCTACTTCAATCAGACTTTTAGTGAAGTGGATAGATCTGAACAACAACCTATAATTTTGCTAAAGGCGCTGGATTCTAATGTATGTATACGTATCGGTTAGTATAGGTTACGACTTCAAGTAAATATTAGATCGCGGGTGGTCTTCTTTTTATCCAACAAGAAAATATAGGACTTCCGGGTTTTAAATTTACACTTAGACATTTATATCGAATATATGAATAATTTGTAATAAGGTAATGGGATGTAATCAAATATAGGGGACATGGTAACAGCAGCTATATCGCATTGGCCAACACGTGTTACGTTTTTAAAGTGTGAACGTTGTACACCACCAATGTTTTACGCCATGGTTTGCATCTAGGACGGCTGAGTATTAAATTGGCATGGCGCTGTTATTACTTATCATCGCTGGAAACCTAACTGTCACTTACACACGGACAGAGGACATCGACGTTATATGATACGGTTTGTACTTGATCGCCGAACACCAATCTGTCATGACATGGTTTGCAAACATGACCGGAATACCATGGACCTGTCATGACTAGGTTTTCAATACTAATTCGATTTGTAATTGCCTACAACTAAGTGAGACCCTGTTTAAGGACATTGCAGTAACATCATTTAACAGTTTAATGTTATCATTATTTTGAGTGTGATTATAATTATTTAGTATTGTTTATACTAGTATTATATTGATTTTAATTATTATTATTATTAATATTATTATTATGATTATTATTATTATTATTATTATTATTACTATTATTATTATTATTATTATTACGATTCGTCGCGTATTGCTTAAATATTCCCACAGCAACACTAACATGATTAAGTAATACATAAATACTAGATTTATGATACGATGATTTTGGAAGTAGATATATCTTGTACTTACTATCCATATTCTTCATCCTTCCTCGGGCGTCAATTCTTCCTTTTCGTCGGCCCTTTCTCCCTCGGCCGCCCTCTTTGATTTGCACAAACTTGCTGCTACATCGGTTGTATAGCTGATACTGGCCTGGATTGGAGTCGCCCCCTATATCTGTCTGTAGTGACTGAATATGCTTAGGGAACACGAACTTTTGACTTGTACCAGAGGAACCATGAACCTGAAATACAGACACAGAAATGAGCATATACCAGAGGAACCATGAAACTGAAATACAGACACAGAAATGAGCATATACCAGAGGAACCATGAACCTGAAATACAGACACAGAAATGAGTATATACCAGAGGAACCATGAACCTGAAACACAGACACAGAAATGAGCATATACCAGAGGAACCATGAACCTGAAATACAGACACAGAAATGAGCATATACCAGAGGAACCATGAACCTGAAACACAGACACAGAAATGAGCATATACCAGAGGAACCATGAACCTGAAACACAGACACAGAGATGAGCATATACCAGAGGAACCATGAACCTGAAACACAGACACATAAATCAGCTTATGGAACACTGCACATGGATCAGCATCCCCGAAACCCCACCCATGATTAATACCCTTAACCTCCGTCAAATACGAGTAGTCATAATGGCGGAGTTTCGAGGATGATGGAACAGACACAAAATAAAAAAAAGACGGCGAGTCTAGACAAGAGAGGCAATATGCAAGGAACCAATAACCAGACAAAACGTGAGATAAAGGAAACACAAGTCATAACGAACTTCAACATGCATCAGAGACGCATTGTTGTAAAATAGTTTATATCATAAATGCATAAATGCACCTGCTTTTACATCCTCGAATCCTAGGCTATTATGACTACACATAACCTCCGTTATATATTGACTGGGGTTATGTTTAGTCATAATAGCCTGGGGTTCGAGGATGCTGTTTTAGTGGCTCGTACAATTTGTGACATTTCAGAAGAAGAAAAAAGACAGACAATGCTCAAATCGATATGCACACGTTCCTTTGGAAGTAGAGCCAAATACAAACACCTTCAATGCAGTTGGGTCTAAACGAGTTACTGATCAAGCAATACTTGTCACAATGGCGTACTTGAATACATCAAGAACAATACGATCTCAAATATAATTAAATCCTTAAATATGTCAAGTCTAATATCGGCAGAAATGCTGCAGTTTTCTTCGATATATTAATAGTTTAATACAAGTATAAAAACCTTAAAAACATTAAACGCTAAATAACATGATGGCTTGTGATACCTAATAGATGCAATGAGTCATAACCAGTATCATTACAGTACTGTGTCACAGAAACCGATAATTTAATTAGCACGATCGCAATACGTATCTGTAAATTGTGACATACAGTTGTTACCTACTGCAAAGTACAGATATACGATAACCATGCATGGCTATCCACTTATATCGGTGTTATCAGCACGAGTGGCTCAATTACACATTGACTAAACACGGCCAATGCTGAATTGCTAATGCAGGAAGCATTTCCGAGGCTCATGAATATACTTATACATTTTGATATTTAATATACGTATATCTCATATGGTGATGCTATCCAGGTAATCTAATACACCTTATGAGTGTACACGGTGGAGCACCTGTTAACACAGGTAAATAGAAGCAGACGTCAATAATAGTGATAATTAAATGTGTTAACCATGTCATAAATAGTACCTTATGAACACAGTTTACAACGGTGAACATTTAATATGTTTGGCAGTATGGGAGGTCATCACTGATCAGTTCTGAGGGTAAGGCGTTGGTAAATATATCCACTTAAACTTACTAGGCTTCAATTACAATTGGTCTTCCAGGGCTGATTACATTTTAAATACGAACAATGCACTCTGTGGCGTTTATCATGAAGGTTTTGCGGGTGCCATGTACTAGAAATCGAAGACCCCCCGTAAGTACCTACTATAGTGTACCTATCATATGAATAATACATTACGACTGTATATCTCCACGTTAAGTGCATGCAATGCAATCTTTGCTTACACGGTATTACACCCAAATGCGATGTATTTATCTCATAGTTTAGACCTGTTTCTATTAGTACTACATTACGATAATGTTGAATAAATGCAACAAAATCGTAGCTTCCACAAAATATGCTACCACATGCGATTCATTTATCGATTGTTTAGACCTCTTTCTGTGTAGTTAGTACACTGTTACAGGCACGTTGAATGCAGGTGTAGCCGGGTATGATATAAGATGTTCCTACTGGTCTTGGCCAGCGGGGTTACCCCTTTGGCTCATTCGGTAGAGCGTTGGACTCACAATCCAGCAACTCGGGTTCGAATCCCAGGGTGATCGGCATGATCCTCTGTTTCACAGGCAACACCATCGTAACTTACACGAAATAATAACGACCATATGCGATGTATTTATCTCACAGTTATTTATCTCACAGTGAAGTTCTGTTTCTGTACAGTTAGTACCTCCAGTGAGCCAATCTGGCAGGCCATCACTGGAACTGTCATAATGAAAACAGGGTTTGCTGCATATTTGGCATGGCATGAAAGAAGGTTCTCCTATTGGGGAGGGAAGAGTTACGCGTCAATGAGTTGTTACACATTGGCGTTGTATAACGACAATGGCGTGATAATAATAACCCTCAGGGCCATAGATAGGTGGCGATTTTCTTCTTATCCTTCGACTGTCGCTTGAGCTGACCACCTCAATGCCTGTTGCATTGACGGAACACACGATTTGTCCAAACTCTGTTATTTGAAGTGCCGCAAAATCACGTGTACAATGTGGATATATTGCAATCCTCAGCGCTGTAGAATTGGAGTGGGTTTGCGCCCATTCACCAGTGCCAGTGAAGTGTTAACGGACATAATATGCAAATACCCCACTTAGAGCCCAAGAGAAATAGTTTGGTAGAGAAACTTTCAGGAATAGAATTCCGTGAAACAGTCTACGTCGGCTGAGTTTACTTTGCATTTACATTTAAATTCTAAATAGTTACCAGTATTAGTTACAGTGACACCATTCCTTTGTACAATTGAAACAGAAAATACCGACGCTTTCTTAATTCATAACGAGAACATCTCACAACAAATGGATATGCTTGTATCTACTTCTTTATACGTGGTACAGCAATTCTGGCATGCATATACCAGAACATAATTATTGAAAAGTATAAACGTCCATATTTTATTGCAATCGAACGTTACTATTGCATTCACAATTCAATCTGTCGAAGATAAGAGTTTTGCCAATTAGTTTTTTATAATGTATTTCTTTGTTTGGATCCAGCCCAGGTTAAACTTGTGTTAGATAACAATGCCATGGTTTTATTTCCTTATACTATTAACTTCCCACTGAAGCGATGTCTACAACCAACTACATGTCTGAAACTCATACTAAATCTTACATCAGTCCACATCAGCACTGGTTGCTATCACCTTATGTTGCTAGTCGACATTTGCCTCGAGTACCCATCCCTACAACAAACTGCAGTTGTTAAATTCAAGGCGCATCTTGCATCAGCTGCATCAAGTATCACATAACACCGTCGCCCTCGGGTTATCTTAGTGCTCTGATATGAATGAATTACGAATCAAGTATCGGGGGTATGGATTTGTATATTTTATAACACTGTGCAAGCATTTTGGAGTGTTTTATTGTGCGGTATATGCACAGTGCAGTCCTATAGTAGGAGTCTATAGTAGGACATACAGTTGGGCACATCCTAGGCCCGGACAAAACCACACACCAGCAGGCCTCCTAGCATGGTGAGGTTTTCAAACTGCGATGTTTTAAGGGTGACACTCCACGACGAACGGCCATTGAATTCAGGTAACACGTATACACATTGCTCGGGAATTAAACTATGTAATTCAAAGCATTCTGACATGGCCTTGACAAACGTGCAGTGTATGCACCCACTGCCAGTCAGCAGGATCCGCTTGCATAGAATCGTATTGATATTAACAGTCGAAATGTTCTTATTAATTACCCGCTAAAACCCCAGTTGATTGGTATTTGTCGCCATCGGCAATTGCAAAGGCGATACACAATATTTAAAGGCATAGTGTCAAGAAAAACCCAGAACACTGGCACGAGAGTCTAGTAATAAAACATTAACGAGGATCCCTGCCGAGCCCCTAATTTTCAGATGTCCATTTGGCAATGACCCCGAACCCTTGGTGTTGACCCCGAGCCTCTCATCTTGACCCCCATCCTCTGGACTTGACCGAAACAAACGTATTGTCCTGAATGCCCGGGCAGTCGTGATCTCCTCACTGACCACCCGTCAACGACTGCCCCCGGGCTGCCTTCGCACCGTGAGCACTTAGCTTTCATCAACTTTCAATGCAGATTAGTGATTAAGTTTTTGGCGTATACATCTGACTTGACCATGCCACCGACGCGTACAAGGGGGTCAACTGGTAAAACAATAAGTAGGATTTGATTTTTACAGCTTTCGCTAGGTACTTCCTGGCATTAGGTCTATGTTTGTATTGGGACTTATCCTCTTGTGAGATGTGGGACGCCTGGAGGGTATAGTTTGTGGCAACAGGAGAGGTCATTCTGGACACTTCGCATACTTTGCAACTATTCATGTATCGTCACACGCTAGTCGATGGCAACTAAAACCCGCATCGGCGAGTCATAAATATTGCACTGAAACTTTTACAATTTGAACTGGAGTGTGACATTTGCGCCTCTTTCAAAAAACTATGTATATGGATATGTATGGTAATATTGTGCAGGAGGGGTGTCATAGCTCTGTCAGCATGGCGTATCAGATGATCAAAGACACCCACACATTACTATCATGCGTTTTCATTATGTTGTCTAATATACCAGTTTAATTCAAACGCATACCTTGATGGACTTCGCGATACCGGGGAGGATGTAAGGATGGTGGGCGCGTCATGGTTGCCCTACTGATACATATATATATATATACATATATATATATATATGCAGTCTAAACCTAGTTCCGTCTCACGAGTTCATAATGGTGAAGCAAAATTAGTCGTTAGTGTTTTTATGCGTCTTGTGAATCTAGTCAAGGATCGTGTGTGTTGAATTGAGTTGAGTCGTCTATGATCCAGCCCTGTCGCGTATTATAAATACATCACAGTACCCTAAGCCTGTGTCATATATCCCAAGCCACGTGATACCATCGTATCGCTACTTTATTTCTTAAGCATTTCCTTCAGCAGCGCCTAAATGTCGATTAAATTTGGGATGGTAGGAAGGTTTGACCGCTGGAGAAGACTCTCGTTCTCATTATTGCGCTAGGAGAATTAATCTTGTCATAAAGAAGAGCATACACTGAATATCGTATTTACTGTGGGACAACGCGGGTACAGGGATCCGTCGATTAATAGGGGTATATGACCGGAGAGGGGGGCAGGCGTTATGGGGTTGATTGGGGTAGATTGGGGGTAATTGGGATAAGGTTTGTGGGGTAGCAAGGTAGCATTAATACATCATAACTCGGCTAGACTTCCTTCAATTTCTCACGGCGACGGATAATTATCCTACGCGCCCAACTGGCATCGAAAAGTAGCATGAAACCGGTGTTAAACATTTTACACCCCTTATGAAAATTAATGGAGCTGTTTGTTTATAAAGGTGAGTAAACACGGGCAATAAACAGGCCGTGGTGTTTACTGTTGACCTAGCCATTACCTGCCCTGTTTGCCGAAGTCAATTACACCATATACCTATCGACATACTGTCCGCAGCGGTACATTTCCGACCCCAATATTGACCAAGACGTTGTGTTTCTACAATAGCAAGTCAGGTAGTAATTCCAGGATAATTGCCGCCGTTAGTTTCCGATTAGACGGGTGTATTTTACTCCAACGTCAACAGCCGCGGGTCACTACAATCATGGGCAAACTCCACGTACGACTACAATAGGAAACAACTTAAGGATTGTTACACATGGATGAGATTCAATTGCCGCAAACGTTGGTTACGAAACAAAGTTTAGCTTTAGTTACATAACACAGTATGTGATGGGAGGAAGTGCTCCTATTCACACTATTCACACGGACTCATGACAGTTTCGATTTCACCTCAATTGTATTTCACTCAAAGACGTCAACATTGTAAGTGTGGGTAAAGCTGTTGCGGTCTGGAATCAACTGGGCAGTATTGGCACTCTCGTTGTAATGGTAAACACTCGTGGTCAAGAGGACATTATGCAAGTATAATGACAGCGTTAAACTCGGGAGTGTACATTGTCCGTTGAAAAAGGTATGGATAAAAATACGAAGAAGAAGAAGAAGATAAAAAGACGAAGAAGAAGAAGAAGAAGAAGAAGAAGAAGAAGAAGAAGAAGAAGAAGAAGAAGAAGAAGAAGAAGAAGAA
>JAUTBZ010165873.1:0-10663 GCA_032361785.1 Lepetodrilus galriftensis | reverse complement strand
CACGAGTGGTCACGATTGATGTTTCCATGACGTCGCAGAGTTCCCGGTAGTCTGATTGTTCCGCTCCACGCGTGCAGTCATCGTGCTGCCAACTCCGCTCGTCCGTTGATTGTCTGGATGTGCTACGTTCACTGGTATTTATTTAGTTTAAGTTCAGTTTCATTTCATTGTTGTAGTGTTATGTTCACCACAAAGTGGACAAATCACGACAAACAGTGATATATTTACCACTTTGTGCTACGTTCACTGGTTTTTCGTTTCCATTATGTTTTGCGTTTTAAAGTTCCTGTTATTACTAAGTGTTAAGTTCACCACATTGTGTGAACTTCACGACAAACAGTGATATATATATTCACCACTTTGTGCTGTGTTCACTGGTATGTATTTAGTTCAAGTTAAGTTTTATGTAATTGTTGTAGTGTTATGTTCACCACTAAGTGGGAAAATCACGACAAACAGTGATATATTCACCACTTTGTGCTACGTTCACTGGTATTTGCTTATAACATTATGTTTTGTGTCTTAATGTTCCTGTTATTATCAAGTGTTATGTTCACCACATTGTGTGAATTTCACGACAAACAGTGATATATATATTCACCACTGTGTGCTACGTTCACTGGTATTTGTTTCCATTAAAGTTTTGTGTTTTAATGTTCCTGTTATTATCAAGTGTTACGTTCACCACATTGTGTGAATTTCACGACCAACAGTGATATATTCACCACTTTGTGCTACGTTCACTGGTATTTGCTTATAACATTATGTTTTGTGTTTTAATGTTCCAGTTATTACCAAGTGTTACGTTCACCACACTGTGTGAATTTTACGATAAACAGTGATATATTCACCACTTTGTGCTACGTTCATTGGTATTTACTTATAACATTATGTTTTGTGTTTTAATGTTCCAGTTATTACCAAGTGTTACGTTCACCACATTGTGTGAATTTCACGACAAACAGTGATATATTCACCACTTTGTACTACTTCACTGGTACTAGTATGTCTTAACCATTATGCTCGTGGTTTTAATGTTAATGTTACCAAGTGTTGCGTTCAAGGATTTCATATTACTACGTGTGTGCTCGACCAATGTCAGCCTCCAGCTCTCCCAGTGTGCACCTTACCGGAAGAGTTAATCGAAATTCCTTGTTAGTATGTAGAAGGAAATTGGAGTTATCCTTTGAGGACGAACTCCTTCGTCGCTAGTTATAATTCTTATTATTACGATCATATTCGAATTATGTTTAATATTAAAGATGCTACGATCACATACCATAATCTGGAGTCTGCTGTCCAGCATGAGACTGGACCTCAAAGTGATGTCTCCAGACTCGGGATTCACATCGAAGTACGCACTGCCGGGGAGCACCTGTTCGTAGACAATCTTCCCAATGAGATCGCCGTCTGTAGCGCTGACAGTGAGCAGTGCGGCCTGGCTCGGCACGGTGGCCTCTGGGAGGACGATCTGGTAAGGAAGGCTGGCGAAGACGGGAGGGTACTGGTTTCTATTGATGTCGATCCTGGCTGTGGAGTTGGTGCACTGTGCGGGGAAGCCGCTGTCACACGCTCGCAGGAACAGCTATAGAAGCAGAATAGAGTATCTTTAATATACACCAACCAGGAGAAATTGATGATAGATGCATGTGTATGACATTTCAACATTTTCTTATATAAATTCTGAGTAGTATTATGGAAGAAAAGTATGGAATGAGAATACGTGTTTGTATTGTCAGTAATGTACTTACCAGGATCTGTCTGATGTCAGTGTTGAGGAGGGACTCTCTGAGGGTGATAATGCCATTTTGCCGGTCAATGTAGAAGTAGGATGTAGTAAGTCCAAATGGAACAGAACGTTGTCCTGTGGCCTCGTATGTTACGAAATCCTGCAAAGAAACATAAGAATGCATGTCGAATTTTCAAAGCAAAGTTACTTTTGAATTCGGGTTTAGAGCCGCTTTCAAGATTGTTTTATTTGATATCAAAGCTTGTCAATTTAGAGCAGGAAGAAAGTAAAACGTCTTCATCCTCTAGAACTTGAAGAAAAACAAATACGAAGAACACAATAATTCCTGTGTCGTTGAATACGTACGCCTTCATCTCTGTCTGTGGCGGTGACATTGAGTACGGAAGTTCCAGCTCTCATCGTCTCGGATATCGCAGCACTGTAATCTGGCTGCACCCACGCCGGGGCATTGGGATTCCTCAGGACTATGATGTCCACTGTGGCCGTGGCTCGGACTTGAGGTCGAAGTGTGTCGTAGGCGATAATACGTGCCTTGAACGAAGAGAACAAACATTCTAACCTGTCATAGAAGTCACATATTATCTCAATTATACGCTAGTATATACGAAAGACTATGACAGACTATACTTAATAGACTGTAGTATGTCAGACAACTATTGAAGAGAAAATGGCTTATAGTTTAAATACAAATAAATCAATTAGATGCGTGTTGTCATAATACGCTGCAGTAAACTTACCACGTATCGTGGTGCTCTGAGATTATCTCCCTTCAGACTGGTGGCCGTTGTGATCTGCCCTGTGCCCGAGTCCAGATGGAAGAAGCTTTGAGTCGGATAGTATCCTATCATCTCGTACCGGATGCTGCCCGTGAGGTCGCTATCTCTTGCCATCACTCTCAGGATGCTCGTTCCGACGGCGACGACCTCGCTGATGACCACGTTGAAGTCCTGGGTGTTGATGAAGACGGGGGGCGCCTGGTCTCTGATGACGGTGATGAGCGCCACCACTGGAGTTACCTGTTCCGGAGTGCGCTGGTCCCTCGCTAGCAGTGTCATCTGGAATGAGAATAGTTGGTCTTGGATGTAGTAGGCCTACACGTAAGAAGTTTCCATTTCCATATTTATAGATGAGAAAGAAATAATCCAGTCGGAATATACCTCTCATATTGACAGGAATGTAATCAGCTATAATGCATTTCAACGGACTTCAAAATGGATCCAAGGACTAATCCTAACTCACAGCATGATGCCTTGATGCCAATACCTACGGCAATGCCATAATATAAGGGTATTTCGTGATTAGAGGTTATAATTCGTAAAACACTCACTGTGTATCCGGTGTTAGACGAGTCGGTCAGAGGTGTTCTAACACTAATGAGTCCTGTATCGCCGGACAAATGGAAGAACTGGAGCGCTTCGTTATCGCCTGTTGCCTCGTATACCACTCGGTCCTACAGTGCAAGACAAAGAACATACTAGTTTTACATGTTACTTTCACTTCATCCAAGTATAAAAATAAAGACAAACCTATAGCAAAATAACGTTGTTGACGGTATATGATTTTCGTCTAGTTATAATTAGGTCGGCCATCTGGTAACGTACCCCATCAGCATCTGTTGCGGACACCTGTAGAATGGTTACTCCAATGCCAACCGTTTCGTTGATAGTCACTCTGTACGGAGATTCGGTGAACATTGGAGGGTTCAGATTCCGAGCCACCCGGATGTCCACGGTGGCGGTGGCGACCTCTAGCGGGTAGGCGGTGTCATATGCCGTCAGCCGTAACTGCAATACAATATTAGACGTTAATCAAAGAAACTGAACAGCATCAACACTATTAATTACATCAGATTAGTATGTTGCCATGAGTATGTATCCTTATGTACTTACAATGTAGTTAAAGTTGGAGGTGTCTGTCCTGAGGTTGTTTTTCAGTGTAATAACACCAGTTGTTGAATCGATTCCAAAGTAGTATGGACCAATGCTGTCACCGATTACTCTGTATGTCAAGCTTTCCTGAAAATATCAAAGAAGAAAATATATACTATAAATAATGTGCAATGTACCACCATCATATACACGATACTATAACACTATCTAAGTAATTCTGTGATGGCATTCACAGGTATATAAATGTATACGACGAACACAAAACGTTTTAAACTGCCACTAATAAAGACGAATGTATTATAGCAATAGACATACTATGCATTGCTATCCTTACCACGAGATCTCTATCAACTGCCGATGGTGTGTAGACGGTGCTTCCTATAACTGTGTCCTCTACAATAGTGGTGACGTACGGAGTCTGTTGGAACACCGGCAGGAACTGATCCCTCTCCACATTGATGGCAACATAGGCAAAGGATTCCTTCTCGTTGTCCCTCTGGTCCCTGGCTCGCACTATCATCTGCACCAAAGGATGGGAACACTTATGTCCAAGAACATCTACAGTCAAATAAAGTTAGATATCCGGGCCACGACACCTAACTTGGATGCTCAACTCTTAACCAAGACGATACCTAATGTAAAGGTGTCCTGCCAGGATCCTTCTGTTCCTGTTAGGATACTGGAACAGGACACCCAACTATGGTTGCTGTGATGTCACAATACTAAACGTTATCCTATCTTAAAACGCAGCTCTATATGGACCGTAATTACTCAATGTATTCATGGACGAACAACCTAAATGTCTAATTATGATATTTGTCCATACCGTGAATCTTGCGGTGCCTGCAGGATCGTCTGTCAGAGGCTTACGGAGGTAAATAATCCCCGACTGCTCCATGATGTAGAAGTATTGTAGTGCAAGCAGACTGTTGAAGGCGCCTCCTGTGTTGTCAAGCTCTAGGTTGTACCGCACAATGTCCTGCAATACATCAGTAGAATACATGAGTTTATGTACAATCATTTACATAGTTATAGAAGCATACTGAGCAAATTTCTTTGACATTAATTTGTCCACTACAAGACCATATCCCTATGGTGAAAGTCTCAATTAGTGGGTATCGTTTCTCGAAGCTCTCATATCCACTATGAGACCATAGCGCTCTCGTAAGTTCACGATGCCCATGTATTAGAGATGCCTACGAGATATGAGAGCTTCTAGAAACAATACCCTGGAAGATAGCGATCAAAACCACGTACGTGGATTCTAGTCACTTTTACGAGAGCTCCATGACAGGAAGTCCGGGTCTTTCTAGAGATACTTACGCCATCTGAGTCTACGGCGCTGACATTGAGGATGCTCGCTCCCAGGTTCTGCCTCTCTGGAATTACGACTTCATACCGACTGTTGGGTACAGTGAACTGAGGAGCACTTGGGTTCCTCAGGATGTGTATGTTGAGTGTCGCCGTTGCTGTTCTTCTCGGTGAGGCGCTGTCATAGGCTACCAGTCGCAACTGTAGAGGACATCAACAAAATGTCTTGTGTTTTATCATGTTATTATTAAAAGGTAATTAATATACTAGAAATTATAGTTAACTATATTTCTAGTATATTAATTACCTTTTAATAATATTATGATAAAATGTATGTACCTTTATAACTGTTAATTTTTACTAGATGCTAGATTAATTAAAACTACAGATTTATAGAAAATCTGAGGTTGCCTCCACCAAAAATAGTGTTAATTATAATTGTAATTTATTCAAGAAATCTAATGACTGTGGTATGTCTATAATTTCTATATTTTATGTCAACTTCAATGCCTTGCAACTTACAATATACTGTGAAGCGACGTCATCACGGATGTTGTTGCGAACAGTCACCGCGCCAGTACCGGAGTCGACGTTGAAGTAGTACGGAGCCTGCATGTCCCCCGATGTTCCGTACACAATGTGTCCTTTGAGGTCGGAGTCCACCGCAGTCACCGTGTAGACGGCCGCCCCGACTCCGGCGGTCTCGATGACCATGGTGTCGTACGGCAGCTGTAGAAACTGAGGCAGGGCTTCGTCGCGGATGATATTGACGATAACACTGGCGGTACCCTCCCTCCGGGGATTAGACTCATCACTGGCGAGGACGTTGAACTGAATGGCAGATGGAAGCAACATATTGAAACTCAGGGATTCCAGTATCTAAAGGTAAGCTAATTTTTAGAACCATGTTGGTATGAGTATACTATTTCCCTTAGATATGTCACAGTTAGATGCATTATGTATAGAATAACATCCTAGTAAAAGTGAAAAAGAAGGTACAAGTAGACACAATCTAAATTGATTAATTTCAAAAGTGTACCGTGATTGATAATGGACAAAAAGCTATACATTCGTGAAAAACAATTTTAAAAAGTACAATAGACACAAATTGTTAATACAATAAATGACTGTATAATAACTGAGTAATAAATAACTGTATGTTATAACACAATAACTGACCGCGCCTGTCACATATTAACAGGATGTTTTACCGATTCCGTTGTACTCACTCTAAACTGTCGTTCGCTGGTATCCACGAGTGACTTCCGTAGAGATATATATCCTGAAGCCTCGTTCAGATAGAAGAATTCATCGTCAATAGGATCACCACGCAGCGAGTACAGCAACGTGTCCTGAAGAACAAATAATAGCGTTGATGTTAGTTCTACAACAGAAGCATTGAGATACACTGCATATACATTCGCTGGGTAATGTTCTATAGAACCACCCCAGTACCACGATAGTCATAGCTCCTAACGTATTTTCTCATAGCGTTGGGATCATTCTGTGAAACGGAACCTCGATCTTACATCAACTACAATTTGCACTGCGAGCATGTGTGGATACTAGCGCTATATCAATGAACCAACATCATCATCATCATCATCTTGAATTCTGTCTTGGTGGTGATAGTGTAATGTAGCAGTATCTGGACTTACATTGTCCAAGTCTGTGGCGTTCACATCCACAACCAGTGTTCCAAGACCAGTTTCCTCTTCAATTTGTCTCTCATAGATTTGTGGATTGAAGACTGGTGCGTTTGGATTTCTGTCCACAAAGACAGTTGCAGTAGATGTCGCTTGGTTGTTAGGATAAACGGTGTCGTGAGCTACCAACGTTATCTGAAGAAGGGAACATTGTATTAATTGTATAATCTTTGCAATCATATCTAAATATTCTGAAAAGGAAATATGATTGTAGAATTTGAAAGAAATCGATCAATTTTGTGTTATAAATGTTGCAATCATATTGCAATATGCTGCAACAGTTATACACATATTTTAGCATCCCAAATGTTCATATTAAATGCAATAATGGTATCGTATTGAACAAAGTATCAACTTGACTCACAAAGTATGTGTTGGTCAGAAGACTATCAAAGACGAGTGAGCGACTGATGGAGATGTCGCCGGTGACGCTGTTGATCTTGAAGAAGCTGGGCGCGGGGTAGTTCCCGATGATGTCGTACTGGATCTTGCCCTGGAGGTCCTGGTCCGTGGCGAGTGCCCGGAAGACGGTTTGGTCGACAGGTGAAAGACGTTGCACGGTGGCCAGATACGGCGTGCGTGTGAACACCGGGGCGTAGTCGTCTCTCTTGATGGTGATCACGGCCAGAGTGGAGCCGAACTTCTCCGGTACTTCCTGGTCGCGGGCTCGGATTGTTAGCTAGGAAAACGAAGGTCCATGGTTGAGTTTAGTAAGAGCAACTGTTAGTGAATTAACCATCTACTCGTAGGTCGTAAAAATGTAGGTTTACAGACACTTTCATGATGTTTTAATCTACATTACGTCTGGTTAGTTTACAGCAAAAGGAAAGAGCCATGGTACTGAGTGTTGCAGTAAATCTACAAGTACTAGCTGATACTGATGGACCAAGGATGTACTCAATAATTCAATTATTACGCATGTCGTATAGTTAACGTGTATATACTTAATTAATCAAGTCAGCTATGTCTTATGCATTGCAGTAATGTATCTAACGGTCAATAGTTCAGCATGAGATTACTGCTCTTGTATGCATACCGTATCGGAGGCCTGTGTTCCCTCTGTGAGAAGCTTCTTCAAAGAAATGACCCCAGTGTCAGGATTCAGGTAATAATATTCCAAAGCCCTTGCATCTCCCAGAAGTTCATACTTTATGGTATCCTTTTAAAAATAAAGAAACATATTATTTTAGTACGTTGGTGTTCAGATATATTTGGACCACATTCCTTAGCATAGAACTGCATTAGTTTATTTCGAATTCAGAACATGTTATCAATCTCCTTGCCACATGCAAATCTTATCATTTCGATCTAACTATATATTATTATCTATTTATGACTTACTCTATCTATGTCGGTAGCTTTGACCAGGGTGATGTTGTTGCCCAGCTGGTGGGTGTCCGGGATCGTGACGTGGTATGCCGCCATACTGAAGACTGGAGCGTTGATGTTACGTAGGACAGCCACTGTGAGTTCCGCCGTGTCTCGTATACGTGGATAGGCAGAGTCGTATACCACTAGGACCAGCTGTAGCAAGTACATAATATGTCAGTAAGTATATAACAGGATTTAAAATATTCCAATAAAGGCACTTTTAATACCTAATAATATAGTGTTTATCTATTTTGATATTATACCTACAATAAAAATAAATAAATAAAGTGTAAACTGTAAACAAAATTAGATAGCAGCCGTCATGCTTATTGACGATTCCTAATTGAAAACGTACATTGTATATCATTCCTCTATCAAAGACCATAGCCTCTCTGTCATAGACTGTAACGAGGCCTGTGTCCTTGTGTATCCTGAAGAAAGCTGGACCAACCCCGTCGCCAACGACTTCATACTCTAGCGAGCCCTGTAAACAGACCAATGGTGTAAAATGTAAGTATAAAATGTAAAATAACATTAAAATAACATTAAAATTAAAATACAACCCACAAAAACAAAATTGTATTCTTCAAATACCTGTAAATCCACATCGAAAGCTGATGCCTGATAGACGGATGATCCATTAGCGAATGTCTCCTGAATGCCGATGTTGTACGGATCGTTCATAAACTGCGGTGCCTGTTGATCCTTCTCAATGATGATGGTTACGTTGACCAACGACTTCCGCTCTGGTGTGCGCTGGTCTGTCGCTTCTACCTGGAACTGTTATTACACATTGCTTGGGTTTGAGTTCTGAATAGCTTGAAGGAATAGATCTGGAAAACTTGAATGAGTAGATCTAGATTCATTGGAAGTCTAGATTTGAATATCTTGAAGACATAGTTATAGATTCTGTATTACCTGGAAGGCCTGAACTTGGACTTCACGTAGGGATGTCTTGGACGATATCTGTCCTGTGCTGGGGTTCAAGTAGAAATACGTCCCGGCACCATTCGTGGTCAACAATTTATATTGAACAACATCCTGGAAGTATAAGGAGGATATATTTATCAATGCATACGTTCAGTAGCAATAATACCGCCACTGAATTGTATTGAACTATTTAAATACAATGTGCCCATTTATAGTAATGAGTTACATAATGACATCATGCAGCTTTCAGTTACGATGCATACTAATGGTGCTTAAAATTGGCACTGTTCATATAGTTACAGCAACAACAGTCTAGTAGTTAATTAAGGTATCTTAAAAGTATAATATAATAAAAGCATTTACTAGATGTTATCATCATCTGTACTATTTTCCAGAAAGAAATAAAGGTTAGTTAATAACTGCAGAGTATATTACTAACCCCATCAGCATCAGTGGCCGAGACGGCGATCACCACAGACCCGATGACGGTGGTGTCTCTGATACTGACGGCATAGCTGTTCACAGAGAACAAGGGTCCATTCTCGTTCCTCCGGACAGTGATGTTGACCATGGCTACCGCTGTCTGGACACTGATGTCTAGAGTCGCTGTGGCCTCCACGTGCAGTTGGTAGAAGGTGAGACGAGCTGGGTCTGTTCTCAAGTCCTTGCGAACAGCTATTGCTCCATTCTGACTATTGACTGCGAAGTATGTGGGACCAGGGGCAACTCCTAGCAGTCGATAGCTTCCCGTCTGAAATACATATTGAATATGGACCTAATAAACAGGTGTTTCAAATTTAATTGTATCATGATTATTTATATGTAGTTCTCGTACGCATTTAAATATATTACTCCTGTGAAAATAATTCTTTTGAGAAAAATAAAAATATTTTATTTTAATTACTTATTTTTAGATATTTGGTATGCATTCTACAATAATGATAATAATCATAATAATAGTCATACTACTAATAATAATCATCATAATAATAATAAAGTGCAACACTGTTCTTCATGATTATGTTAAATGAGGACTGACTTCATGATCCATGAAGTCATCGGTGATTTGATTGAGATATTAGACATCAGAAGATGTTGACCTACCCCAGGTTGAGCCAGGGTAACAAGTACGGTCCTGGTAACCTGCGTGTTCTCACTGATGATCACATTGTAGTGCGGCAAGGTGAAGGCCAAGCGACCGGTCTCACGTAGGATCGTCACCTCTACGAACGTTACCGCCGAGCGGGCCGGAGAGCCGCCATCTTGAGCCACGACGCGTATCTGGGGAACGTCGAAAATATATGTCAGAATATAAAGTCTACTCCAAATGAATGCTATTGTGAATGTTATTCACGTTTTTGTTCTTTGGATAACCTGCAATGGACTGAATGTGTAGTCTTACCCTGAATAGATTTAGGCTCATACTCTCCACGGACTTCAATAGAGTGATGTCGCCGTTGTTAGGGTTAATGAAGAAATATTCTGGTGCCAGTTCGTCTCCCATAATAGAATACGAGATAACGTTGTCTGGAGCCTGCGAAACAAATTTTACATATATACAATATCAATGAGTCCGTGAATAAAATAACAAATGTAAAAAAAAGAAGAAGAAGAAGAAGAAGAAGAAGGAGAAGGAGGAGAAGAAGAAGAAGAAGAAGAAGAAGAAGAAGAAGAAGAAGAAGAAGAAGAAGAAGAAGAAGAAGAAG
>JAUTBZ010165862.1:0-10664 GCA_032361785.1 Lepetodrilus galriftensis | reverse complement strand
ATTTTCTTACTGCACCACTTTGAAGCTCCACATCCCCCCAGGTGTTCATGTGCAACCCTCATAGTATCTAACCACACAAACAGAAGTTTTCTAGCTTCTGGGGTGAACCCCCCCACCCAAATCCAGACCTGGCTGCTGGACTAGTTGTTACCTACACACATTTAATTACAATTATAGTATAAAATGCAATTTAGGAAAATAAGAAATGTTTTTATGTATGGTAATATTTTACATAAACATGATGTAACTATTTTGTACATTTAATAACAAAATAATATATAGGAATAGTGAAGTGTTCTTTTATTTTAGAATAAACATTTGATGTACATTGATGCACTGCCATCATAAACTAAAACAAAATGTAATTAAATTAGAAGAAGAATATTTTTTCTTATGTTTTAATTTTTAATTTAAAGTCATAATTATATTTAGCATATAGCATTCTATAACATTAAAAATAAAAAGTGTTGATATATTTTTTAATAAATATTTGTCATGCTCAACTTAAATTACAATTTATAGCATAAAATAAATATAATAAAAAAAATTAAAGTGTTCATAATTTTTTTATATTCATAGAGGCTATAATATGTTATGTGCATAAATTCCATGGCATACAATAAAATAAAGATTTTTTTAAAAGAATAATAATTGTAGTTTAATCGAATGACAAAATCGGTTGACAAGATGTTGCAAGTACAGGCTTTATTGACATATTACGTAGAGCTTGTAGGATGGGATAGTGAGCTGAATCGATGAGCGTTATATTAATATTACCTACGTCTGACCTACCAGACACACGTACTCTAGGACTCTACTGGTTGTGTTGTGACCACGGCAGCATTGGCGAAGCTTACATTGAACTGCTTAGACCCCGAGACAGGTGAACACATTTTATCTTTGTAATTATTTATATTTCATATGAAATGAAAGGGGAGACGGATTGAATAGATCTGGCCCCGAAATTATGAAACTTTTCTGAGTGTTTTTGTGCTCAACTCATGTGCTATGCTCAAAAACATGACGTTTTATGAACAACATTCTGAGTTGAGTATGAAATTGTACTCAGAAAAGTTTTGGCCCCCGAGATTATGTAACATTTTTTGTGTGCAATCTCATGCTCAGCTTATTTGTTCACAATTCCCCGTATAAAATTTGAGCTTGAGCATGAAGTCGTATTATAAAAGTTGCATAATCTCAGGGAGAGATTAAATTATATTTAAATTACAAAATGTTTTTTAGTACAATTTCATGCACAATTAATTTGTTCACAAATCCCTACAGGTATAATATTTAGGCTTGGGCATTAAAAAAGGTTGAATAATCTCCGGTCCTGACAGATAAACAAATTATAGTTGGGTAATATATAATTGCACAGGTTGAATAGATCACACAGGTAAATAAATTATACTTTTGTATATATTCTGTATTTAACCCTAATAACCCTGAACCTAGAACCAACAGCAGCTGTTACAGGACTGTCTACTTAACCCTCTCCATGCTGAAGGCAACCGGCTCATAGCGCTACCTCGGTCAATATGATCAGTGTGCTCTCAGTTAATTCTCAACTCCCTGGGGAGTATGCAAACCAAGCTATCATTGAAGACATTACAATGTTATCATTCACATGTCCATTTCTTTCTTCTGGGTACCCTATAATTACTATACTATACAATACGCTACGATACGATACGATTATCTATTACTGGTTAATGATAATTATTAATCATATGAGGACTATACCGGTAGTAGTATTATAAATGACGTCATTTGTATTAGTTTATTGACACATAAGATTATATATCTCATTCCCCAAGAGCTTTCATTTTCCACGAATATGTTCACGCATTCACAGATATGAATATACACTAAGTAGTCACGTTTAAAAATAACAATTAGTAACTGTTACTTGTCGTCCTTGATAACCATACTTCCACAAAGTACTCTTCTATATGTGAAACAAAAATAACAACGTCAGCAATTCTTATGGCGATATGGCATAACTCCATACTTGTAATTCTAAACGTTTAACTGCAATGTTTATTGGTGTCGATGCAATAGGTGGTCTGAATGGGCCAGCTGTGCGTACGCAATTGTCAATACATCTACCATACACTGCGGGTCTGGCTGTATGGTCTGTAACTTCGTAACTTGTATTGATACGGAGAAGAAACGTGGGTGTGAACGTATATCGGCTGAGGGAGGGTCCTCTTTAACAAACATGTCAGAGTACAGTGCTCCCTCAATATAACGCTGAAGTTTGGGTCCATGACATGCCACCCGCGTTATAATACCTGCGTTATATATCAACAAATATAACTGGAGAAAGAAAAAAGAATATATATATTATTTTTTTTAAGGCGGCCACGTTGGACCCTGCGTTGTATCTAGGGAGCACTGTATAATATATGGGACTGACATCCTTAACGTTAAAATTGTTCAATCAGTTAAATGTTTGTCTTTGTATTCTCCAATGTACCATACTTTCAGACCGAGGAATGGGACAATGTCAATGGGAGCTTTGACAAGAAGAAGGAGAAAATTCACAAGAGATCAGCATCATTCGGGCAGGGTGATCAACTCAAAGTGGTGAGACCAACTTACTTTTGAGCATTTGAAAAAAGAAAATGGGAAAAATACATAAATTATGAAAAGAAAAAAAAATTATGAGCAATTGGTATTTACTTTAAATTTTAATTAGGTTACCATGGTTAAACACCATTCTTATTACATCATCTATTGACCTGTGTGTGTCATAATGTCATTGAACATTTTGTCAAATGTTGTTGTCTTGTTTTCAGTTGATCAAGCAGCGATTGCAGCGAACCAAAGAAGGCAGCAAAGAGAAGGAATGGAGCAAGCAGAGGCAGAGCCCAATCCAGGGCCGACACTCCGCCCTGTCACTCACAGCGCCACCTACAGTGTTTAGTCAGTCCAAGGCCATCGGCATACCCACCAACATTCCCAAAACTAACATGTCCAAGTTCCAGCGCAACAGTGTAGAGGGTTTGAACACGGTGAGATGATAACTCACAATTTAACACTCTTTCAAGTGTGTGGTTTTTACATTATTTTATGCAGATATATGTATCATCAATGTTACATGTACAAATGTGGTAATTATTAATTACATTTTTGTTTTCTCTCAGGAAATTGAGAAACTTGTCCTGAACAATCCAGTAACTTTGGAGCATGAAGAGTTTGATTTTGTTAAGGTATGTTGTTTTTGTTTTTAATGCCAATACAGACTCCAGAGTGAATTGTTTGCATTAATAGTGAATGCGAATCCACCAGTTTACCATCAAAGAGCAAATCAATTCTTTGAGAGTTTTATGCTCGTTAAATCTTTTTACAGTATTCCTTTTTTTTACAGTATTCCTGGCTAATGCTATGTTCATTCTGAAATCTGTCAACCAACTTTACGCTGTATATTTTTACAGAACTGTCATTCAGAAATTCCTGATGGCCACCGCGCCCCAATCCCTGATATTATACGTATTGGGTCCACGCGGACCGTGGACACCCAGACACCGTCCGGACAGGCGGACGACTCTCGGACAGCGAGTGGGTGTGGTAGTCGTGCAGACTCCATCAGTCCGGCCATCCCTATCATCCCTGGACACATGGACACCTCCAGACCGTCTAGTCGGTCCGAGTCCATTGACAGCAAGTCCTCTGACAAAGGTAGGCTGTGTTTACTTCACTCTTCTCTCAATGTTCTGTGGAGTCGAGGTAGTATACAGGCAGATTTCAGATTGTATTTATTGTACTTTGATTGACCTGTAGTTTTAACTAGAGTTTTTGATAAATCCACCATCATACTATTGATCTCTGCAGATTGAACCTCTCCATCTCCCAATCTAATTACATCTCTGTTTATTTATTATACTCTGCAACATTGTGATGTTAAAATGTGGCTCAACCGTAAGGATTGTTTGTCTGCCCAATACAGGTTTTGCCATTTGTCTGACAGTACACAGAGACAGGGGCCTCAAAATATTAATGTAGAAACCTGTAAAAGGATTATTCATTCTGGGTTTACAGCTGACACTGAAGATTCCCCAGAACCATCGATTACAAAGTTTGTTTCGAGCCCCAAAACTGAGAAATCCTGTGACTTTGTCCGTGAACCCCCTGATGGATGTGAGAAAGTGACGGTCATCGAAGAAACAAGGTCAGTACTAGTTGACTTTGTGATGTTATGCATGTTAATGATTGATGTTGTTGGCAGCCAGCAGCATACCCCTTAGATCTTGTTAGATCTTGTACTGCTGGGTTATACATCTGAGTGTCTCTTCCTACTCTGTTTCACGTCATGTCATTTTCCTTTACAGAAAACCCTGCATCAAAGAATCCTTGTTCATGCAAGTCAAGCCAAATCAGTTCATCTTCAAACCTAGCCAGAGTTCAGCCTTCTGTCCACTCATAAAGAATTACTACAGCTCCACTCAGGACATTGGCCTAAAAACATCGCCACCAGTCGCCCAACCACCAGTGCCCCCTACAATAGAGGGGCAGTGAGAAGGGGAGATAATCTCATCGTGCCATTAACCTGGATCACCGAAATCAAGTTATGGACTTATGAAGTGTTCCAGTTATAATCACATTTAATCACTTCTTTTATTCTTGTTAATTTGTTTCCAGATATATTCATATATATACTTTGAATGACCAAGTCACAAATATTTGTGTGCAAAATGTGTATACAAATTGTACTGGCTTAGATTAGTCTCTCATAGTTTTGATAATTTCATGTTAGCTTTCTCTTGGCTTGCTAGTCAGTTGCTGTATTCAATGTGTATTTATCCCACTCAATTATGGAGAAATATCGGAAATTGTTTCATGAAAGTGATGGGTTATGCCTTGTTATTCAACTCACTGTGGGGATATGAACGTGGCATTGATCACTGATCGTACCAGTTAAGTATGTGGATGCAGTCTTGTCGATTAACTTTGTCTTGTCGATCCACTTTGAACAATTGTCCATGATACTAAAATGTCTTATGATACTTGAAGTTGGCAGCTTGCCTGGTTACAAGCTGGGCAAGTAATGCTACCAATGGTATACTGTCAAGGCATGCTGAAACTTGTGATGTATGTCAAGTCGTACATTGAGTGGGATGGTGATATTGATTGCAGTACTTGAAGTGGAAGCAACATGTTCATCTGCAGCTATGAGTAGAATATGTATATTTTGTGGTGACCTTTTCCAATTTCTTCATGTTATAATATTGGCGAGTTACTCAACTTTGCAGAGTTGTCCGTTGCATGAGTTGTCATTCTTCAGTCTATAAATAGATGTGTGCATAAACAAATACAATTGTAAATTTGAATTTTGAAACTTAATGCAATTTTAGTGTTCAGCAATATGTTTCATTTAATTTTTACTTAAGTGCTCACGTGTTGTTGGATGTTACCATAGTTACACAAAATATATTTTCTGTGTGAATGAAATTGAATATAATTAATACCTTGTTACATTCTTGTTAAATTGTACATACATATATTTGTACCAATTTTGCAATTCAAATGCGTTATGGTTATGAATATCTACATGTTCTTAATATTTTAATAATATGCTGATAACATTGATGTTTATCTCAGGAAGATAAACAATACAATTCTTTATATGTTCAAATTATAAAGAAGAAGAAAAAGCAATCATTGTATATTTGCCATCCAAAACCTTAGCAGTCATGTGCCAATCTACATGTAATTGTTCACTGCTCGACTTGAATAGGGTTGTAGTTAGATGGTTGATTGATTTAAACAAAATTATTCTTACTGGATCTATTTATGCCAAGCAAGGTTGATTATTTGTTTTACAGATTCCTTGTGTTATTTTCGATTCAACAGTATGGAAAAATATATGTATAATCAGGAAATACATGCAATGACAAGTAAACATCTATTTTATGAAAATGAAATGTTGCTTCAAATTGTGGATATGCTTGTGATGATTCTGTTACGATGAGATATCTGTAAAACAAACAAAAAATCCTTGTATTATCAAAAAATATTATCTATTTATTTAAAGCTGATGAGAATAGGGCTAATGGTCACATATTGTACAATATTGAGCTCGCTTGTTACAAAGTATTATAACTGTATAATGGTATTGTGTGATGGACCTAAGTCATGTATCAAAATATCAATCAAACAAATGTAGTCAGCCAGGAGTTCTAATGAAACGGGCTATCTATGTATTATCTATAGACCAAACTGTATGGTATGCATTTGTAGAAAGCTTCAGTCTGCTAGATGACTAATTTTGACAAGGTACTGTCTCCACTGTCTCGCAGCTACTACGTCTGGAGTGATTTACCACTTTATACATTCCCACGACATCATTGAGAATTTATTTCATATTCCATTGAAGAAATAGAAATCTGGTATTTTTGTCATATCAGTATTTAACATTGGAGATTATCAGACTCATTATCATCTATTAATTTCATGTCACTTTCATGAATTCCCCATTCATGTTCCCCATGCTTTGAAGATTATGGATACGTGTGGGTCCAAGTAATGTAACGCCTTCGTATTGGCACAGTTGGACCTGACCCGGATATGAGTGGCAAGGTGTGACTGGCAAGGTGCGAATGTAAGTAGACTTGTCTGCATTCAACATTCCATGGAACTCTCTCCCACTTCTATTTCTGTTGGTATTCACCACAACTTGCATTGCTGACATGGAAACATGCAATATCACTTATTTTCATGAACGTCCGCAATTTATCCAGACTATTTATCCAAACATATTAATTAAATCTGAAATTTAAATGGGAAAATATTTATTCAAGGTTCCACTTAGGTTTCAATTTTTGAGAGTCCCTGGATGCATGTTGATATACTTATCAACAATTTTTATTAATAAAGTGCGTCCAAACTTGTAATTTTTGCGTATGGGATGCAGGAATGCGCGTTCAGAGAAACCCTGTTTATTGTATTTTTCACGCAGTGGTTAGGTACCCTGTTGTTTCTGAACTTGCTGTAATGACAGTAAATGGCTGGATAATCTAGGATGACGTGCATGAAGTGAGGCTAGCAATGTCTGCAATACCTAACAGAAATAGCAACAGCAGAGGTGACAGTGAGAAGGAGAAACCAAACATGTCTACACAGCTCATGAGGAAGATGAGGCGGAATGTTTTCGCAGATTGGTGAAAGGGAACAAATATTTTCGCCCCAATATGATCCTGCCTGTTGTCAGGAAGGCAGCTAACCAAGACAAGCGATAACCGTCCCTACATTTTGTAGGAAATTTCTGTACAGTGTCAATACTTTTACCAGTGTTCAACAGGATTTACTAGGATGAAATACAAACACGTACAACTTGTATGTTGTAGTTCTAGCATCATGTGTACAGTACCTGACAGACGACTACCTGAATCTCATTTTCAGCATTTGTATTTACCTGGCTTTGCACAGTAGTTTGGCCGTTGTATCAGTTGTCCTTCCACACTGTGTGCTAGCTGTATGTGTGTGTATGTAGACATTACAGCATGTGTTGTTCTAATTTGAATAACTTTCTACAACTTTGATGATAAGTATTAATCAGGATGGAAATTGTTCTAGTTCTAGCCTGTAAGTCTGAACCGTGTCACCATGACATGGGCACCAGAAGGCTTCTTAGAAAGTTCAGTTTTGTTATTTGAGTCGTTATTTGGACTGTTAGGTTTCACAGGTAAAGTTCAATGCCTTGTATAAATATTATTATTGTTCTCGACAGTTTTTAAGACCAAGATTAAAGTTTGTGATGGTCCAATCAAAATGGATCAAAATGAATTTGCATGCATTAAACGGGAGTAAATTCTTTGTGATAATTCCTTGTTTAGCATTTGTTTTGCATGTAACTATGATATAGTGGAATACCAAAGCAATACTTGTATGTGTAGTTTGTATTATTAGTATTTATATTGCCTATTCTGCTTCCTGTATGACCTCTGTGTTGTGTCACAGTGTGCATAAGTATGTATTCTGTCTCTAGTAATATGATGAATACAATATGTACAAGGACTGAAGCAGTACATCTAGTAGTTCATCAGGAACTGACTTTTGTAATGGAGGCAGAAAACCAGTGTTGGCATTTGTATCTCTGTATAGACAAGCACTCATTGATTACCTGCACATACAGGTAGGTAGTATTTACCTGTACATATAATGATTACTACTAGTATTAACCTCTACATACAGGTAGTGTTCACATGTACAGGTAATAATTACTACTGGTATTAACCTGTACATACAGGTAGTGTTTACCTGTACAGATAATAATTACTGGTATTAACCTGTACATACAGGTAGTGTTTACCTGTACAGGTAATAATTTCCTGTATACAGGTTGTGCTTCATAGTAATTAAATTATTGACCTCATAGGCATTGATAATGTATCACTAATGTATCTCCTAGTCGCTGTGCTCTGTACCTACATTGGCATTGTTGAGTATTGGTCAGGATCAGTAAAGCTTGAATCTCCATTAAATTCCAATAATTACAAACAATTAGTCATAGTTTCTGGAAATCTCTATACTGTCAATTGATAATAAATGTTTAAGCTGGAAATGTCCTCTAGGCTATTCCACTAATATGCCGTGTTTTCGGTGTTGGCCACGAGTTCTGGACCAAACTGTACTTAGAGTTCTCACTTCAAATTTGACAATGTTTTCATTTAGGAATAAGAGTTTATCTTTTGTACAACAATACTTGTGTTTGTTCTATGTGCCATAACCAGTGGAACAGCGGATTTTGTTCTCCGTGGATATTGGATCTACAGACTGGTCGGTGACAAGTCATTTTAATATTTACTTCATCTCGTATGACTGTACAAGTTAAACTATAATATATATACTGGCTTGGGACACTTGGTATATGTTCGATCATCCGATGGATAGGTCACATGCACAGTGTTCAGTGAAGTATTTGCCTCTCAATGTGATGTAGATGTTGCACAATACGAATGGCCATTGGCATTAGGAAGTTCATTTTCTCGAGTTATTTTGCAATCGTTGCCAACAAAGAATCGTTATCACAAATGCATTGAAGTATTTTATTATTATTTTTTTTAATCCTCCAGAAGATGAGATCAAATGTTAAACATTACAACCAACATACCCAGTGACAGTTCTCGCCATCTAAACTAACGTTTATACTCTGATTATAGTAGTTTAAATTAGCGTCATTTTCTCTCGTTCGTAATCCAGAAGATGTTCATAGCTCCATTCGTCGTACCAGCGACAACTGCCGAACTGGTACTCGTCACAAGACACTCGCGGAGTTCCGGACTCTCTCCTGGGCAGCGGAGCATCAGGAGGCCGCTTCCCCAGCGAGTAGAAGTTCTTGTAGTAGTACCTGGTCATACACGTGAATACACCCAAACATTAGAGAATACACCATGTCATTAGAGCATGCAGACATTGGAGAGTGTATACCCGTACATTGGAGAATACACTGACAGATCTGAATACACAACATACAACATTGGATAATGTCCTGGGCCTGTATTCATAAAGGGGCTTGTATCAGGTTTTTTTTTATGACAAAATATATTATATAGCAAAAACTGACTTAGCCCCTTTATGAATACCGGCCCTGGAAACTGAATATCGATAAGTTATAGATATGAAATCACCTGGCAAATGTGAATTATTATGATAGACCAATCTTAATAACCTTTACAATTAACGAGAAAATAAATATTCCAGCAACAACAACTATTCCTAGCTTGCCCCTATCCAATGACAAATGTCCAGCATGTACAGCTGCATACTATAGATATATAACTCAAAATAAGATCAAGGTATTACCATCTAAGAAGTATGTATTTGTTGCCCTTCAAGACCTTGGATGCTGTGTGTATGGAATGAGCCTCGCAGTCTCCATCAACGTCCATGTTGTTCCAGACGATAGCTCTGCCTTTCCGTGGTTTCACCCAGATACCTAGCTCTAGAATGGACACGTGACATGAGCAAAAGTTCCAGCAAATATACGGTAGACCTCGCATATAACGGATTCATTGGGACCGGCTATTTCTGTCCGTTATATGCGAAGTCCGTTATACACATATGCCGCAATTAGCGTTAGACGGGGTCGGGACTTCAGATTCAGTCCGTTATATGCGAGGGTCCGGTTTATGCGGACATACCTAATGAAAATAGCTTTCACACATAATTATACTTGACGTTTTCAGTAGAACATATAGTTGGAAGTTAAATTCGTAACATATAACTTGGAAGCCAAGAGATTCGGCACGCCACACACGAACTACCATCCATGATCAGTGATGTATGTACAATTGTACATGTACTCAGCATGGTATCCACCATGTCCACAAGGATGCTGTGATTCTCACGGGTGAAGGTAGGACATTATATATTACAAGTACCACCTACCTGGGAACCTGGTCTCCCCACCTTCCTCCACATCCTGTAGATAGACCATAACTGTGGCCACTCGGTCCCTCTTGTCCTGTCCTCCCACCACGCAGTCCGTGTGTGACTTGTAGGCTGAAACACCATATATAATAAGCAAACACAGGCGGTGTTCCATTGACAATCTTGGACGCACATTTTAGACAGGGGGCTGCTCCTTTCTAGCTGTTCTGTCTATACTTTCTGTCCGACGCGTGCGCCGTTACACTGCAGTGTTGATCCTGGGGCACTGC
>JAUTBZ010165851.1:0-10664 GCA_032361785.1 Lepetodrilus galriftensis | reverse complement strand
TGTTATATGTGTTTGATCTTGAAATCCGGTAAAAATTGAATAAAATCGGTGTTGCGTTTTCAATGTGCTTCAGTATACATATGTCAAATGAACGTGCTTTGCATTTTCAACTGAGCTAACAATTAGTCCAAAGGGATCATACATTGCTGCGATATATGCCTTAAAAATCGAATTGGAGCATACCGAATCCACTTAGCAAACCTAATTACACTGTTTACAAGTGACATGCGAACGCAAAGACTATTTTACATCTATAGTATTATTTAGTATTATTTAGTATAATATTAATTTATCCCCCTGGGTAAATGCATGCGAACACGATATTCAAGACCACATCGCTCGCGTATTGTGATTAGAGAGAAATGTATCATATACGAGGCGTATTGGTCCCCTGTATGCTATCTGCAGCTTGGTTAAATACATCAATGTGTGTTGAGTTGGCGGAATATTTGAAAATATTGTCCCAACATTATGTACAGATTAGTGTTACCTGGGTATTATTTCACAACTCTCTCTGAACCATTATGAGACCATGTAGCGGGCTCGTAAGTGCCCGATCACAATGCACAGTAGAGCTCTAGATAGCTACGAGAGCGTTACATATGATCTAGTATAGTATATAGTAGATAGCAGAGCTTCGTGAAACGATACTGTTTAAAAATATTTTTATGAAAAAAAAGGAGAAAAAATCATATAGATATGCATGCAAGAGAGACACTGTTGCCGATTACATAAATACCAATCAAGATCACGTGGTACACATATTGACCAATGAACGAATTAATAGCTTATCTACACCCCAACAATTTACAACAACGCTTAAAATCTGTATGTGCAAGTAAATGCATACACACAAGAAGTCGACTACAATCGGCAAATAATTCAACGATGGCCATCTTGTATGGTGTTGTCCGTCTAGTAGCGATGTATCTATGTAAGTATATGTTACAGAGGTTATACATGGACATTTCAGACTATGTACATGTCTCAGTCACTCAAGGAAATCTTATGAATATTTCCTGAAACTTTGAAATTATTGTGCAGGTTAATCCCTGAAATCAATTCATACTTATTCAGCTGATCATTCTTTTCTCAAGCTTAACTGGCCAGCTTACTAATATGCCGATAGAAACATTAAATGAACGCATGTATTGTAACACGGCATTGTTGCTAAGTGGTTTTATAACATCCCCAATAGAATTATTATACCCCCAAATCTTTCTTTGTTCGTGTATTTCAGATTTCTATTAATTGTATCATTTTTATAAAATGCTGTTTGTTTTCTTTCAGTATGCATACTCAAAATTCGATAAATTATCCTGTTTGACTTTGTTGGCGTGAAATCATACCAATAGTCTGCAATTTTGGACTTAAGCAGGTATTATTTCTCAGAATAACAGTTTCAAATTTACCTTTAATAAAGATCACATTTTGATACATCATGGGTCATTTATTCATTGTATCATGTTCTACACGAGCAAAGAAAACTGATTGTTAAATTTGGGCATATTTGTTCTATTGGAAAGGTTATGCGTTCCTTTAAATTCTGTCATCAGTATATAACAACTCCATTAATTAGATTTGTTATTTTCTTACTATTGAGAAGGCTATCAGATTTGTTTTAATTTGAGGGTAATTGTTGTAGCAACAATGATTTTGAGCATGCAGTAGGTAACAAATATGGCTTAGCTCATTAAAATAGCATGGGGGGAGATTAACTAGCCGAGTGCTGTAAGTAAACCGACCAGTAGATGAAGTCTTCTTTAATATTAATGTTATTGAGAGACTCTTTACAACTGGTATGATAAGGCATGATACTACATTTTATTGAAAAAAAGAATCCTTCTATGGACAACTTCTAGTGTCATATTCTTATCATTAATTCGATGAAAAATAATGTCTGGCGTCATATGTTAATTTTCCACGACTGTTATTTGACCTGTTGAACGATGTCAACACAAATGGCATATCTCTAAATTATCTTTGTTTTAAAATATATTTATGATGAGAGAGAGAGAGAGATAGATAGACACATACATACAGAGATAAAGAGAGAGAGAGAGAGAGAGAGAGAGAGAGAGAGAGAGAGAGAAAGAAATGTATATAATACATTATATAGAGAGTTTTAAAATCAATTTATAATTATTATTATTGTGATGTTTGAAAATACCTATTTGTGATATATTTTCTCTCACATCAGCGATGATGTCATGTATGGCCATGAAACAGCTTGAACTGGATGACCTTGCCAGGAATCTAGAGATTAAGTGGCAAATAATTGACAACACCCGTGTGGAATTAAGGACTTTCAGTGAAATCTCAATATACAACAACGCTAGTACAAGATTATCTAAAACTGGAAATTGGCGCATTCATCTCGACTCCACATTCTTGTTGGAACCCGATTTCCTGCCTCGACCTGAAGGTTATGTACTTCCGGGTCAAGGAGTTAAAGTAACCCACCTTAAGGGTTCACAGTTCACTTTGGAACCCACTAACGACTTCATAGATTTACCCCCAGGACAAAGAAGGAAGGTAACTATTCGAGGTCAAACTATTAGATAATGGTTACATTGTATGGACATGTAAATGCTTTCTTTTTGGCCGCATTTAATTAATATTTTAAACATCGAGTTGTGCTAAGGATCACGAACTTCGGATACTCTGGCATACGACCCTATTGCGAAAGGCAGACCCGAATTTAGCCGGGTAACGCATTCAGTTAATACATACATAAAGTAATGACAATAGTTTTTTTCAAGTATACAATCACACATTTGAGCTCGATACAATGTCCTATTAGTACATGAATTAATGTCATAGGTTAAGCTGCAGCTGTTGGACTGGATGGTGTCCAAAACTGACATAATGCCGAACTGGTTCCTCGTCGCACCGTCTCTGCAACCCCGAGTATTGGCCAGTACCGTTGGAGACTTCATGCAGCCCATCACTAGACCGGAACAAGTAAAACGATACAACTATGACCGGTTCGCTCCGTTTTCGCTTGAAGAAAGGTATGCACGATTTTCTGTGAACGCGGTGCCTGATACCAACGAGATACGAATTATTCCCAAACCTCTTCAAATGAAGGTCGACAAGGGACGTCACTCAAAACTCACTCAAGTATCTTTGGTACCCGATTCTGGGCTGAGTACAGAGACGAAGATGTTGGGTAAGCCAGTTGTCTATGTTTGATTCCAGGATGACCGAAAGCATCAGTATTTCTTCTTCTTATTATAATTACCCAAATTACTAGTTATAAATGTTTGATGTCAGTTTGATGTTTGATGTTTGATGTCAGTGGGTACATCGGACACTGGATAACATTACAAGCAAAAGTATAGGACACAGTGCCAATTAAAAAAAACACCCGCATAGTCACCCATTTGCATTTACATGTATCCATTACTTATTAATGGCATATTTCACAACGTTATGAGCAATGTTTTGTTTTCATAAGCTAATAGCCGAAACTATTAACTCGTTTTACAGTTGAAGGTCTAAAGTCCACTCAACAGGCGGCTGGTCCCCCAACGACCGTCCACTTAGTTCTGGGAAACGTGTCCATCACTAACCAACATCGCTTCTTCTACGACGATGCCTACAGTGTAAACATCGACGCTAAAATCAGGAATATCGTCATAGTCGGAGTGAAGCCATCGGGTGTATTTTATGGCGTTCAGACTCTATTTCAGGTAGACACGTTGCAGCCTTTTGTGGAGACTATAGTTAAGAGCTGCTCAAATCATCTCCAGTGATATTAACTTCTATTATTCTCATATCATACAATGTCACAGTAATTCGTAAAAGAAATAATTCGATAAACAACTTTTCCATTACTATTTGTTGCAGTTGATCCGAGCGACGGGCGGAACCCTGTATGACACTTCTATCAGTGACGCGCCTCGATACGAATATCGCGGACTACTTCTGGATGTCGGTAGGAACTTCTTTCCAAAGGACGTCGTCATGGCGTTATTGGGAAAAGCAGCGGCGTACAAGTTGAACAAGTTCCACTTCCATCTCACGGACGACGAAGGATGGCGCCTGGAGATCCCTGGTCTAGAGGAACTAACGGAGGTACTGCACATTTTAAGACATAATTATTAATATTTAAATTGTCTTTAGTAGTCTTAAAAGGACGCCATTTTATAGGCTTTTATACATACTTAACGTGGGATTTCTTCATTAGGTTATATATTAGCAATTCCTTATTGTATAGTCTTACAACATTGCAGTTCGGTTCTCAACGCTGCTATGATCCAGATGAAAGCCGATGCTTGAGTCCACAGCTTGGATCAGGACCTACGAATCTGACCACAGGATCGGGTTTCTATACTATGTCGGATTACAAAGACATATTGCAGTTCGCCAATGACCGACACATTCAAGTAATTCCAGAATTCGATATGCCTGGACATGCTCGTGCCGCCGTGAGATCCATGGAAGTGAGGTACAAACGTCTGAAAAACTCAGGGAAGGAACACGAAGGCATGAAGTACAGGCTTACTGAAGGCAATATCAAGAATCCTACTAAATATCTCTCAGTTCAAATGTTTGACGACAACGCATTAAACCCCTGCATAGAATCCACCTACAATTTCATCGGCCATCTGATGGAAAAGGTAATCGCGGCGCATAGACATATACAACCGCTGAGAATTTTCGATTTTGGCGGGGACGAGGTTGCCAAGGGGGCTTGGGATAATTCTACAGCGTGCAGGAAGATGTCCAATGCTTCGCAAGTGGACGCCTCCCAGGTAAAAGAATACTTCTTCAGAAGGGTTTCCAAGATGGCTGCAGAACATGATCTGGACACGGCTGCATGGGAAGACGGGCTGGTCCGCGGTGGTTACAACATGTTTGCATTGTCTGGACAGAAGGAAGTGCATGCTTACGTTTATGAGAATATATGGGAGTGGGGAACACTGGGTAGAGGCTACAGCATGGCAAATCATGGCTACAAGGTATCTGTACTAACGTCCTCACATCAAACATAAATATTATTTTGTCATTTCTGAATATTAAAAATAATTCATTGATGTATATTCTTAACCCATGCATGAATTCTGTATACTTCTTTACTTTAAGGTGATAATGGCACCATCAACACTTTTATATTTTGACTTCCCGTCTGAACCTGATCCGGAAGAGAAAGGCTACTACTGGGCAACACGGTATACAGACAGCCGGAAGACATTCAGTGTCCTGCCGGACAGTATCTATGACAACATTGACGTCAAAAGGTCCGGGGAACCTATCACAAGAGAAGAGGCTTGTGGGAAGAATGACGAGTTGTGTCCTCCTTTATTGAAACCAGAAAACATAATTGGTATGTTTAATGTTCGTTGTCTCATTGAGTTAAACATAGAGTTTAAATCAAATTTAAAAATATGTCAACACTCGTTGACAAAGGTAACACCAATCCTTGCCGTACCAAGCAGTTGTGCCACTGTGAGAAACTATATATATAATTGTAGGTATCCAAGGCCATTTATGGGGCGACACGATAATAGGAACAGAAGATATGCACACGAGAGCTTTTCCGCGGATCTTCTCATTGGCTGAGAGGGCATGGCACAAAGCAGACTGGCAGTTCATTACGAACAAAACAACACGTGCTGCAGTTATGGACAATGATTGGTCGAGCTTTGTTCGGGCTGTTGGCTTGCGAGAACTTCCATGGCTGGATGCAGAGGGGATTCTCTACAGAGTTGCTCCCCCTGGTGCAAGGTTATCTGATTTTAAGATTACTATCCTAGAAATAACGATATGTTTCTGTATTTTATATATATTTATCTCAAAAGTAACTATAGAATAATACTCTTGTTATCACATAAAACGAGGCAACTTTTGTACTTATAATTGAATCTTCTCTGGGGGGCACATACATACTAAATAATCACATTCAATAATGATTAGGTAATTCCCCATAGGGTATCTGGAGGTGTCCTTGTACCGGAAGTGGAGTTCCCAGGGTTGCAGGTCCAGTACCAGGACATACAGGGCAATTGGCAAGATGCTGCTGACAACGTTACTGTAGATAAACCTCTCCGGACAAGGTAAATCTGTAATGCACAAGTTTACATCTCTGTTGACAAGAACAGGATGCTGCTGGACCCGTATTATATATATATAGTAGGCTAGGCTACTGTCAAAATATTTTTAGAATTGATATGCATTAATTTATTTCTAATTAAACATAATTATTGTATATATTTTTATAAATATTAATAATAATAATAATAATAATAATAATAATAAATACATTATAATAATAGCAGAATAGCAGTCTTTTAAAGAAATTATGTCCCTTTTAGGACAAGAGATGGGAAACGGTTTAGCAGAGTTGTCAAATACACGAAGAGTGAGTGTTTAATACTCTGCTATACAATTATTTCTATACAAAGTGCCTTTTACATGCAATAAATGTGGCATGTTTATATATTTCTAAATATTTCAATAATAACATCAACAAATAATTTTCCAATCAGAAACGATCGATGCCTTCTTTTCGTGTTTCAAGTTCCAGTGTTCGTTGACCAGCCCACTCTTGACAACACAGCCAGCAGTCTTCAGGCGATGTTCACCCTGGGAAGATATTCCACAAATACAACACTATTCTTAGGAGATATCACACTCTACAACAATGGCAGCACACCTATACACACGGGGAACTGGGGAGTATACTTCAACAGCTTGGCTCGGATAACTGCCATCAACCAGACATCCCAAATGACTTTCACGAATCTTGGTCGAAGTCTATATGTACTGAAACCAACGAAAGAGTTCTCGCCGTTATTTCCAAGAAGCCACATTACCATAACTGGAAGGTTTTCAGGAGGACCGTTTTCACGACATCAGATGATGCCGAACTGGTTCGTGGCGGCTGAAGGTATGGAACCTAGGGTCATATCAAACACAGCCGGAGAAAGCTTGAACTTCGTCGCGGGAACGGCTAAGGAACTGTCGTTCGAGGAGAGGTATGAGCACAACCCAGACGTGCCCAAGAACTACACGCCATCTCATCGGTACGGCGTGCCATACTACCGGCTGAAGACGTTGATACCTACCCCCGAACACGCCACGTACGACATGAACGATACCGTTGACCTCAGTCGGTGCTGCTGGACGGTTTACAGTGACCACTGGACTATTTACAGTGACTCGAGTCTGATGAAAGAAGGGGCCTATCTACAGGGTTAGTGTTATATATTATTATTATTTAACCATCACCCCGCTACCTTATTTTACATACGTAGAGTTTGAATGTGACACCGGGCATCACATGCCCCAGGTAGCGGGATGAAGATTAATGCTGTTTGAGTGGAAATAGTATGATGATCGCCAGCAAGAGTAGCGACCAAGTCTACTGGCTTACTGTTCAGTCACATTTGATAAAGTACTATACGGACTTATTGATTTATGTATGACATTGTACTATATAGAAGGATGACCTTAGATGTCATATCAACGATCATATGTCTTGTATTGAAATAAGCTCGGTCACCTAGTATACACGTATCAGTACGTATGAGGGAATGAAGGCTGATCATGACACCGGCTCTATAACTTCTGGATTGACGTGTATCTGTTCTTTCACAGACGAGATGCGCAAACTAGGGCTTCCTCCTACCACGCTGCATCCTAAAACAAACACACATTCTCCTCCATACACTCGCTACATCGAATTAGAAGCGTCTTCCGTTCACACTGATCAATCAGATAATTACATAATGACAACCTATTCCAAGAAGAGAACCAGCTACATCAGAATCTCCGGATCTCCCGTCGGGGTCTTCAACGGAATCCAGTCTCTGCTCAGTCTATTAGCGAGGTCCAACGGTGCTGTGGGGTCGATCCCAGCGTTGAAGATCCACGACCGGCCACGATTTGCGTACAGAGGTCTGCGTCTGGATGTGGCCAGCAACTTCTTCAAGAAGGAGACTATATATCGAGTGCTGGACGCCATGGCGCTGTACAAGCTCAACAAGCTTCAACTTCGTCTGGCTGACGACTCTGCTTGGAGAGTCGAGATTCCTGGTCTGCCAGAACTCGTACAGGTACACAGTCGCTGTGGGTATAAGGATTATTAAGGACCGTACACTCGTAGATCTCTCCATGTTATGCTCAGTCAAATCTGGATTGCCAAGGTCCAATTGAACTGGAAACCGTTGGAATCGGGATGTGCTCAGTCATACATGTACGACCAGTAATACCGAATCCTTTGCTGTTACGTGTGTATGGTATTTGGCCTCAGATTGTCTGTGGACAGTGGAAATCCTATCAGTAAAATGGCTAACGGTTTTGACTTTGTTTTAAATTGAAATTTGTAACTAGCTAGCATTTGATGTTATTTTATAAGATTGATTGAAGACACTATATTACCATTATGTGTAGGATTAACAAGTACAAATCACGAAGGTATTTAATAGCAAGTGAACAATGCAGCTAGCATAACCATATGCAAGTTATACATGATGATGCCATACCAAAATCACTTGATCAGCTTCTCCCGAAATCCTGTATTTTCAGATTGGAGGCCAACGTTGTTTCGATGAGGTGAGGTTACACTGCCTGCTTCCACAGTTCGGATCTGGTCCAACGAACACAACACTGACGTACTACACACGCCAGGACTACCAAGACATCGTCAAACATGCTGCCAGACGCCATATTGAGGTCATACCGGAGTTCAGCTTCCCAGGTCATTCTCATGCAGCAGTACAAGCCATGGAGGAGCGGTATCAAAGATTCGCGGACGTCGGGGATCACCCTAGAGCTGAGAAGTTTATGCTTAGTAAATTGCATCCGGGACGAAATACCCGGATCACGTCTGATACTGCCGACACTTCACTTCCTTCGGTGTACGCCTTCTTCACTCATGTTGTAAATGAACTGTACAGCATGCACGCAAACATCAATACACTGGGTACTGTTCACATAGGAGGTGATCCGTCCTGGCCCAAGGGAAGAGATCCTGTATGGAAAACCACAGTCCTGGGATCCACAGTCCTCACGAAGTTATCGGCTATAACGGCCAGTAAGAATGTTACTCTATCCGGGACAACGGACATCTTCACAGAGGCGGGCGGTCAACTCGTGCCCAGACAAAAGCTTGCCGGACGTGTAACCGTCCACGACACGTCTCCGGTCTGGGACAAGGGACAAGGGTCGAAGGTCGCCAGTCTGGTTAACAATGGATATGAAGTAAGAATTTATTTGAATTAGGTAGACTGATGTCTTTGAATCATAGATTATATGTCAATAATACTAGTAATAGAGGGCGCTTGGATGAACTGAAGACCTAAATTGTCTTGGACTGTGGCAGTACAGAGATTGGCCATTGATTCCATTCATAAATCAATATAGTCAAACATACACCATCCATGTTAATCCTACCTATTTTGCTACCATATATACTTTACATGCTTGATTGGTTTACAGGTTGTGGAGTCATCTATTCATCTAGATCTCGGATATCCGTATGAACAGATGTCCGAGGAGAGAGGTCTCGACTGGAACGTTAGCGCCACAGACACTTCTAGTATCTTCAGCTTTGTGGATGGGCCTCTCCATCCTGCTAATGGCTTGAAGGATGGAACTGCAACTGGCATTATTCGAGGTAGTCGTCATATTAACAGCATTAGATGTAGAAGTAGGCCTATTATATGATATTGAATGAGCAGTGATGACGGAGTAATGAAGGTTGTACGCACAGTATATATACTTAACAGAGAACGATTCCTTTAAATAACGTTTCAACAATAATGATGTTCAGTTGGGCTGTCATGTACGAAACCGCGTAATCATAAATTATGTTAACTCGAACCCTAGCATTGGAGTAGTCTGTTAGAGCTAATCGTATTGGAGTAGTCTGTTAGATAGTATTGGAGTAAGGTTAGCAAACGCACGAAGGACAGCTTGGTCTAGCATTCTGTCATTGTTAGTCTAACATGTGATTTGACGTCACTGCTTTGAAGGTATCCAGTGCAGACTAGGGACACCGGTGATTAGAACGGAGGAGGAGCTATTCTACATGTTATTTCCCAGACTACTGGCTTTTGCCGAGAAGGCCTGGCACAAGCAAGCCATGTATGCAGCAGCAGAAGAACGTCGCTATGACTGGCTGACCTTTGCTGCCACCGTGGGTTCGGAGGAGTTACTGGCCCTTCAACGTATGAACTTCACGTATCGTCTACCACTACCAGGAGCCAAGTGAGTATATAAGCAATATTGAAGATAATTAAGTTACAAATAACACGTAATACTATGCTATACGTCAGAATATGTATCTTTAAAGATAAAATCTATATTAATGTTATTATTAATATAATAAAATACGCATAGTGTCAGCGGTACCGTGTCAGCCATTGTGTGCCTTCAGACTGTCCGACGACAAATCTCACGTGCTGGTCAACTCGGAGTTCCCCGGACTGCCGATAGAGGTCAGTATGGACAACGGTCACTCCTGGACACCAGTGGACGCTAAGGGGATACGTGTCATTCCACTGGAAGGCAGCACAGTCTTGGTCAGAACCAGGTTCGAACTCAGATCTTTGCTCGCGTTAATGATAGATACCAACTCAACTTAAAGGCATAATATCACAGATATTTATGGTCGTTTGGGACTAGTTCTTAGCTACAACTGCAAAATACATTCA
>JAUTBZ010165840.1:0-10665 GCA_032361785.1 Lepetodrilus galriftensis | reverse complement strand
TGTGTGTGTGTGTGTGTGTGTGTGTGTGTGTGTGTGTGTGTGTGTGTGTGTGTGTGTGTGCGTGCGTGCGTGTGTGTTCCCGTATGTATGCATGTGTTTAAGAGAGACTTAATATGGATGTGTCTATATGTCCTATACGTGTGTGTGTTTCGAAGGACCCGATAGTATGCACATACACAGTTAAAGTAGACAGAGAATTACAATTTCTCGTTAGATATCATTCAAGGAGCTCTTTATCAGCAACGGTCATATGCAATACACGCAATAAATCCAATGTGAAATAGGCTATTTTGGTAATTAATGGATTAATTCAAAATTGTCTAAACATTTTGTATTCAATTCAACATAAACGTTTGAGATTTTAGACGCTGGAACCAATTTGGACAGATGCGTTTTGCTTTTTAAAATATGTACGTGAAGTATTTGTTCAAATTTTAACGGAAATATACGGCTAGATTAAATCGATACATATTTTCTATACTATAAACACTTTACAGTCAAAAGTAGTTTACATAATTCAATCAATTTAATCACTGAAAAATATATTATTACTATTCAAGTATATTTGTAAATATGTCTAATTACTATGTCATCTATGCTGTGTTGCTATTAACTAATGTACTTATAATATCAAACACATCCTCTGTCACTGACATATTAGTGCTTGTAGGCATTGGTTCAGTGGGTTAATAATTGGACTCATAATGACGTATGTTCCCAGTGGTGGAATTAATAGAAAGGTTATCAGTGACAGTCGGAGACAGACACGACTTAGGGGAGGATAATGCATAAATCCTGTACACATTGTGTAAGCATCGGTATAGTTTTTCCGATCGGTCTCTTATATCCACTGAGATTATAACACTCTCGTATACATGTGCACGATCCCAATGTATACGAAATCGCTATACGGGAGCGCTATGATATTCGTGAAACGATACCCAAGATTTCCATCTCAAGCTTGGTCCTTATATATAGACGTGTACTTACTTACCTTCATCACCCTAATTACCAAAGTACTGTGACAGAAATTTCGAACGACATGCTCCATATTTAATACGAAAATGGATGAAGACGTGCATATAATTTAAAAACATTTATCTAGTTTTATTGAAGAATAACGGTAGATATAATGACATCACATTTAGCTAATTGCCATATCAATCTAATATACGAATCATAAAACCATACAAAATGTATAGTAACTTATAATACTATCTTTCGTTGGTTACTAACAGCAAACGCACGCATTTACCTCTTGAAACTGGTGATATTATCAACGTAGTGCATGCAGTACATTCCCATTATTATATATTATATTGTTAAATCTTGACTTTATACACTTAAAAACTATAAATATAACATTAGCACCTTAATATATGTCTGCTAGACCAATAAACTTGGCTGAATTTCTTTGACATTCTGTAGCACTATCAGTTTTCAGTAAATTATGCCCACGACAATATTTTAAAGTTACGAGTATAATAATATGACTATTAAAGCATTATTGGGTATTCGTCTGACACATTATGTTCTCGAATGACAGGGACATTCCAAACGGGTCAGACACGAAGGTACAATATCAACGATGACGTATCCAGCACAAGTATACCGATGGGGAAACCAAAACCGGGAATAGAGAACATACGTGCATTGACAACTATGAAACTTAACTATAGAAGCCATGCAATGCCAGACTTTCCAAGTGTGATTCAGATTGGTTTTCTGTAAGGAAAATCTAATAGGAACCTACCTAGACTATCCGTTGTCTTAGAGGATGAAAGTAGATTTTGCGGACATAGTTTGCTGTACACACATAATATTATTTTTAGTTATTTCGAAATTTTCGGCCAAATGTCATGCATGTTTATTTTCGTTGTATTTTTGGCACAACTGAAAGCAGGGCTAGCTAATCTGACCTACGTGCTATACTAAGAGTTTTTCTCCCTTAATTGAGAGTGGCGATCGTGAATATCCTGCCAGACATTCTATAAATGGCTTCAAGCTGGTGTTATTTCAGTGGGTTGTAAACCCTCAAGGCGTTATATGACCATCTGATATTTAGTAGACGATACTCAAGATGTCCTCAAATACTAAACTCGTCGCTTTATTCATGAATGTTAAAATGAAAGGATGCAAATAGACAATAGAGATAACAAACGAAGATTACTGTAAAATTATTAACTGTTCGTACAAATAAATTCCGCGAAATTATTATCCTTAAATTTTGAATCCCTTAGATAATAGCTGAATTCGTCGTATTTACGATTCAACTAATGCAGTAAATAGCTGTTACATGCTATTCGTCACGGTATATACATGTATTAGTTGAACATTGTCATCAATATTCTAGTCTAATAACCCGTATGGTTTTCTGGTAATTCAATGAGGGTAAGCAATTTGCTCTGTAATTGGTAACTGCAATTGTATACTCCCAAAGGAGTTGAGAGTTCATTGCGAATGGTGGTGCTTCAGACATCTACGGGTCAAGGTCAAGGTCAAGGTCAAGGTCTCAAATGACAATTTGCATTGTTCTTCCCATTACCCTCACCATAGTAACAACAGGTAAACTAATTGATTCATTTGTGACCCGGAAACTGTTGAATTAAAGGGACATCGCAACGGGGACTATGCACTTCTGTGTTGGTGAATGGGTAGTGACATATATTGCAATCAGCAATGGAAAAAAATATATAATATAATACGGGTAATAACTCAACAAAGTCAAGAACAACGTGTTTGTGAAGTTAGTATATTATGACGTATTGTTGGTTATGTTAACCTCCCAGTATTGAGGTTTCATGAATCACGATTATAAATCAAAGTCTATATGACAGAGTTGCAAAGCTTCTACTCTCAGCACAATGCTAACAATATGGACCGCCATCTTTTGAATTGTACATGCATGTTCTTCACATGTTATTTTCCAACTCAATTTGTGTGTACATGCCATTTAATAATATACGTTGCATGCTATAAGGAGTGGGCCTTTTAAGCCGTATATTGATTTTACCCATTTTTGGTCAATAAATATGTTTAACATTTACACTGCAACCGCCATCAGTGTTACAATATGATGGCGGTATGAGTGTAAATATATATCTCAATCATCCGAAAAGGAATCACGCAAACATAAGTATTATAGACTGTATCATGGATATCAATGTAACAAAGGTTTCGTAGTAATCCTTACCATTTTTGTTGAATTTATTGACATAGTCCGGACAGATCTGCGTCGCCAAGATTCCCGGTGGAGTCTCGTCCCAGCACAGTATGTCATCCCACGCCACCACACACGGTCTGGGCTGGTCCTGTGTGTCTGAAACACGTACACAGCAGCTTAGCCATACAGCAACAGCTTAGCCATACAGCAACAGCTTAGTCATACAGCAACAGCTTAGTCATACAGCAACAGCTTAGCCACACAGTAACTGCTTAGCCATACAGCAACTGCTTAGCCATACAGCAACAGCTTAGCCATACAGCAACAGTTTAGCCATACAACAACAGCTTAGCCATACAGCAACAGCTTAGCCATACAGCAACAACTTAGCCATACAGCAACAGCTTAGCCATACAACAACAGGTTAGTCATACAGCAACATCTTAGCCATACAGAAACAGCTTAGTCATACAGCAACAGCTTAGCCATACAGCAACAGCAATGAGGTATACCGGGATGTGAAAAACACGGATAGAGAATTGGATAAGGTCTATATATCTGGAACATGGATATAGAATCACGAGTTTTTGGTATAATGGAATGTACAACACAAGGATATGGACGTTTAGTCATATACAGCATATATAGTAAGTTCGTTATATGGATGGTTTGCTGGTACCACGGATATTTGAAATATGAATATCTAAAGGTTTATAACACAGGTATTGCGAAGTACTCCTGGTTGTCCAAACCACGAATAGAAGAGGATATTTATACAACAAACCATCTTCACCTGGAACGGCAGCAGAGTTCAGTCAGTGACACAGAACTACACCGGAACTAGACATTACCTCAAATAGTCGGTCTGTGAGTACGTCTTAAATGTGGGTTTATAAGATTAGCCATTGAGACAGACCTCGAGAGTAGAACCTTTCCAGTTAATTCGAAGTTAACATACTACGCCATGTCTTAAGTAGACATGTCCAGGAGAGTTGCATCTCTGTAATTTAATATTCACAAATGTCCAATGTCACGATGACCTCAGCAACCTAACGAAAATAACATATTTTTGTCATTGGTTGTTTATCATTGTCCTAAATTTGTATTTGTATTAGAATTTGTTTAATCTCATTCTTTTTCGATAACATCTGAATTCATGTTTATTATTATGCAATTTTATTAAATGTATTTCTGCAATTACGCATACAGAGTAGTTGGGAATTAATAGGAACAAGGTTTGAATGTAAATTGAAGGTATATTGAACTTAATGCATTCACCAAAAACCTATAAAATCAGTAAGAGCAGATACACACCTATCTACTCCCGTGGCGTATTTCATGTGAAATGTCATTAATCTATAAAAACACTATACTACCAAATTACACGTTCACATGTAGCACTAAATGCATCTGTCAGTGTAATATGGACCATTATTGGGAAACGTAATTCAATTACGATTTATCTCGCCTGTTCTTTACGTTTTCTCACAGATAGGAAGAAGGAATGTGCATAGAGCATGATTGCTCCAGCGTATATCGCGTGTGGTATAAAGGTGCATTCAGACCTAACGCGGGAACCGGAGCGGGTCCCGCTGCGTTTTCCCCCGCACAGATCACTTCTTATGAACATGTGCACGAACTGATCACACCTAAATAAATAACGTGCGGGAAGGTTAGGTCTGTACGCATCTTTAGGCCTGGGTTTCAAGAAAATGTCGTTCTCTAGTCTGGGCGTAAATCAGAAGATACGCCATGCTTTTTAAGTAGCAGAACATGACGTAAACTTTGATTTACGCCCGGAATACCGGTACGTCCTTTTCGTGAAACGCAAGTCTGGCTGTTCGTGATGTCGACGTTATCGTGGCCGTTCCAGAGACTTGCTCACACGGAACTCTGATTTGCTCTAAATTTAACCACAAATTACCATATTGAGTAACGAAATTCTGATGCCTGTTAAACAAACCAGTGAGCAAGTGCAATATATATGACAGGTTTTATTTCTTTGTTATAAGTAAAGTAACTTTCTGACAAGAATCCACGTTTGTCTTGACAACTTATCTATACTTTAGTTTTTTTAAAGATGGTTTTTGTTTTGTTTTTAACTTAAAGTTCTCTTCCGCACCCACTTTTAAAAAGCACTATCGGTAAGTGTATACTTCAGAGATGAACAGCGGTCGTATGGTTATGAAGTCACACAAATAAGTACGTTTCTATCACTTTTTATTAAGGTACACTAAGCTTTGATGTAAGAACGTAAATAATTTAAAAAAATAATAGCGTTGTATTAATGCATAAAACATGAATCATACATACACATTGTATCCATCAAACATAATATAATACTATTAATTAATTAAATATGACATAACACATTGAGAAAAAAATAAAATAAAATAAAATATTTTCATTTATTTTGCTAATGAGCAAGTTTCTTAGTAATCTGATCAAGGTGAAGATGGCTATTTATATATGACGCGTGGCGTATTGTTAATTAAATGTTCTTGAGAAACATCACTGACATTTACGGTTGACCATGTACCGTAAAAAGTTGATTCCATATTGGGCCAATTTTACAGCCAAACTTCTATAACGCTCGCATCTATATATGAGAACTTGTCCCATGTGTCTCTATCATGAGTCTATGAGTCGGCTTGAAGACGTTGCCCGTCGTTGGACCGTTTCTATACTGCGCATTACAATCAGGATTTGATTGATCAGGTGTTTGCAATGAATCATGTTACTGAATATATGACAGCAATGTCCTTATTAATATTGGCAACGCAGTTTTCACCCTTGTATTGGTTCGTCAGTACCAATGGACGCTAATAGCCTACTGCAACTGACAAGCCTTGATGCATAAGTTAAACACATATTGAAAGTGATTCTAAACTCAAAATTGAAAGACATATTTAAAATAAATAAAATAAAATAAATAAATCCTTATTGATTATCCACGTTTGTATATTGATTATTGATTATTGATTATTGATTATCCACGTCTGTATATTTCTTTAGACAAGTATATTCACGTTTCAAGGTACATCGTTTCATGAAACCTTTATCGTTACATAATTTATAATACATCTTTCTAGGTACATATTTTATTTTAAGGTCGATTACCGTGAGATAAAAATCAATATAATATTCTAGAATCGGTAGATAAACAATGACGACACAATAGGTTAATTTGCTGCTGTACACATATACTATATAATAGGGTGACTGTCGTCATGCACCCACCAATATAGATGTCTAGATTAGCTTACCTTTGTATAAACACTATTATTGTTTCCTAGTTGTTTTTACTTCTATAAAGACGGATATATGTTTCCACTACATAATGTAATTGTATACATTATCAGTCGATGGATCATTGTGATGCAGTTCTATCTTTATTAACATATCCGGAGTTATACTTGTCCGTGGTACTTGCGTTGTTCTTTACTATCACTACTAAAGTTTGAAATTCATTTTCAAAAGTCCGAATCTCAATATTGGCACTCGTTTCGTGAAAAATGCTGTTTCACGGCTTGTTCGATAATGTGGTAATGCAATAGGCGAGATTTGTTTCTGTCGGGATGCAAATCCGCAATATTTGTCTGGTATCGTAAGCCCTATAATCACAGTCTGATATAGACAGGAAAGCTTTAAGCATAGTATGACAGTACGTGCGTATATGGCAGATAATGTGATATATTTATCATGCATCCAGACACTGCTACTACGTTAACCCTCTCCATGATGAAGGCAACCGGAGATGCCATAAATAGTAGTGCCTGTGTATAATCAAGCAGGGAGAGGGTTAAAGCACTATTTGCCAACATTTCACCAACACTTTAAATCGACGCTTTAAAAATGAATACCCGATGTTTCCTAATTTATGGTTTTTCGGAACTATGCTCACTTTATCGACAGACTTGCTCACGCTCTGTGTCTACCAGACAGGAAATTGCCCCCTAGGAAATCAGGCTTCCTAGTTTAGATGTGTCTGGATTTGGGCTAGAGAAGAACTAACTCGTGCCCTTATCGGGGATATTAATATCAAAATGACTACTAATCAGAGGTTTGCGATAATAGACAGCCTGTTCATTTACCGCATACTTCATATTCTTGTTCCTGTTTCTGGAAATGAAGCATTAGCGAAGTACGCTGGAACGTTTCATTATATGGAGGGGTATTGACGTGTGACAAGTAGCTTAATACAACATCCCTGAATATATTACCCGAAATCAGACTACGGTAACAGCCTGGAGTAACCACTGACGCGATGCTAATTATGAAATATTAATAAATACCGAAAACCAAAACTGCGTTATGGAATAGTTCTTGTAAATGTAATATTTTCCTATACGAATTTAGATTAATTATCCATTATCGACTCAGATTCAAGCCTTGCTAACAATGTTATAATATAGCATTATGTAACAGCCTATACTATGTAGCTTACGTTTTGGTCCACCTTGTCGAGTAACACGTTGGTATTACACATGCGCAATAGAAACACACACACACACACACACACACACACACACACACACACACACACACACAAACAAACAAATAAACACACACAAAAACGCACACACACACACACATTTAAATGGAATTATTATTATTTATATTATTGGATCTAGGATCTACTGAACACTTTGAAACTGCGTTGTTTTTGTTTTGTTCCAGTTCTAGGAAATCTAATGGCCTGGAAGTCTACACATATAGCGGTAGTTCTATGTCAAGACCGGATGAAGGTCCAACCACGCACTTGCTCTCGATGAATAGAAACATTGATTTCTTAATAAAGTGCTCACATGTTTAGGTGTGTTTGCCATAACCTTTATATCACGGACATCGAAACGAAATTAAAATATCCATATTAATGTTCCATCCGATTACACCTTCGACTACGCTCATCATCTCGAGACAGCTAATTTGATGTTCACATTTCGGATGTGATATAATCAATTTCAAACATGCTTTCAGCAAGGCATTTCTTTCACAGCAAAGAGGTCGAAGATCATCCAGGATGCTAATAGGACACCTCCGCAATGGGTGTCCAGGAGGTTTGCTGTGCAGGACACCCAATGCAACTACAATATCTTACTCAACTTAGAATTGTGTTCATAAAACATCATGTGACGTCATAGTCTATAGTCTGAGTACATTTCTCTGCTCAGAAAGTTTCGTAATCTCGGGGCCTGAAGGTTGGGTGTCCTCCACAGGAAACCCCAAGGACACCCAATACACAGGCGTCCTACCAGGATCTTTGAGGAAAGGATCTGTGACATTTTTGCTGTGCTTAACAATGATTAAATAACCAGGTAACGATTGGACATCATCATGTTGGATATTTGCACCTGCAAATGTACATGCAGTATTTTTGGAGTTTGTCATAAACTACTCACTGCCACATTAATAATAGGAATATTACATTGTAAATATTACTGAAAATGTTTGTTTGAACTAGTAAATGAGCATGCATTATGGTACTGTTCATGGATTCCGGATGTTCGAATAAATATTGTTTAAAAAATAAAAAAAAATAAAGTATTATAATACTCACCATATCGCGTTGAGTTGAACACCTGTACCATTTTCCTGTAACATTTGACCTTTGCCCTCAGTAACAGCTTCCGCTGCTCCGTGACCGACATCACCGACACCACCTGCAATATAACGACAGCGTCAACGAGGTATTTTGGTCAGAACTAACGCTACCAAATAAATGTAGAAGACGTCAACTGACACTCGAAATTGTTGCACTGTTGACCGGGGGGTAAATGCATGCTAGATATAATACAAGGACATGACGTAGGGCTCTTATCTACGACCGGAACGCCTGAAATCATAAATGATCTTGACGTGAAAGGCAGGTCTAGCGTTAACATTCAACGTCAATGCACGCTTTGTTGGGTTATTTCTATCAATAGTCTACGTCATTCTCCGTCATGTCAGCTGTTAGGACTTGTCCTCGAACGCAGATTTGGGTTGATAAAGCCGAATAAAATCTCCCACGGAACTACGTTTATTTTGCTTGGACCACGCACCGTCAGAATAGGAAGCAACCCGGAACGGTTAACGGGAAGTTAGAAGGGGCATGACCTCTGACCTTGACCTATGTGTTTGTTGTACGTGTTGGTGATAAGAGTTTATTATAGTAACGTTGACGTACGAATATTGACCTCTGATTGGACGTATGCAGTCTTTGCTAGGCGTCATCTCACATTACCATAATCGATCTAAATAATACTGTTAGTTTCATTATGGAGATACGGTACTAAGAATAAGCAATATGTATGCATCTACTAGTATATTATAAAACAATTCTGAGCTGTTAAACATAATTATGAAGCTATTATTAATGCATTATGTATACATGTCTCATTTGAAACTTGTTCGCACGTTCTTAATGTCTTTATTTAGATACTAGTAGTCAGAAACATGTCTAGATGTATACATATACCGTCCTGCGTGCATGTATTAATGATCCAATACTGTGTAAATAATACCATTGTAAATGTCTTTTAATAGTTTGAATCTTTGAACATTTCTTATTCCTTCTATTCTGCTAGTTAATTGGTCTCGTATATATTCAAGGAATTTGCCACAACACCAATTAGTACGACGTTTCATACGTGCGTCTTGATGACACAAATACAATATTGGTATTTAGTTCGGCTAGACGCATACATAATGTGTTAGATCTCTAGCGAATGTTTAACGTCATTAAGCCGACATATTTACCCTATGGACAAGACTCGATCTGGTTACATTAATTATAGTTCGGAAATTTCGCATAGGTGTCTAGAGCATATAGAGCGATCTTTGTCCGAAGTACATGGCAACTACTGTACAGTGACAAACAAGAAGAAGTAACACAATAGTGTATTTTTGTTTTACTTCTTGTTTGTATACATCTCACTATATTTGTGCACCAAGTATGTAATAATAAGTTGTAAATAAAGAGAGGACTACTTTCGCTTTTATCTGATCCTATTGAATTTGTGACAATAACATATGTTGATATACAATTAAGAGACTCACAAGTAAATCGAAATACACTAGTATGAAATAGCCAAGTACACGAGTACTGAATTATTGAGCACGTTATACATTCCCCCAGTTACTTAATACACGTTAATGAATACCTGTTTCCTATTTGGTATGGCTGCACCCAATAGTATGCACTTGACAGACAAGTCAATACAAGAATATTAGACATGGCCACATTTGCAATGTAACGTACCTTAAAATACAATAGCACTTAACCATTAAGAACTGCCAATTTTAATGTTAAAGGCATAATATCACAGATTTTTATGGTTGTTTTAGACTAGTTCTTAACTACAACTGCAAAATATAATCACTTGACATACTCATGTTTGTACTTCCAAAAACCTTTCCACCTCTTTTTGGTAGACAGATATACAATGCAACCCCCTGTAGTCTACTGATAGACAACCTGAATATGGTCGTGTTGTTATTTTCTTAATTATGTATATGCA
>JAUTBZ010165829.1:0-10665 GCA_032361785.1 Lepetodrilus galriftensis | reverse complement strand
GTTCCCATATTTTAACAAATTATTGACTTCAAACAGCATTCAAATTAAACTGTGTTTAATCTTTTAAACTATGAATTCATTCACTTCTCAACGTCATCGTTCTCTTCTTTCTCTTCCAGAGTGGTCATGCACAGATTAGATCAGTTGATCAACGATATATCAGGACTCAAACAATCTATCGACCATATAGACACCGTTATACAGTCTACATTGTAAGTATAGCGTTCACCCGATGGCAAGGTCATATCAGGTTGTTGCATGTTTCGATACAACTATCTTTGAATTTGTATTTAGCATGCTCTGACATAAGTCATCGGTATGTTATGTTTTTCTTCCAGATTTGTTACTATTTTTATAATCTAGAAATATTTATATTTCCTCACACAAAGCGTATTATATCTGAGCAGCGTTATGCTGGATTTATGCGCTATACAAATATGTATTGTATTATTATTATTATTAGTAGTAGTAGTAGTATTGTTATTATTATTAGTATTATTATTATTTTGTTAATATTATGATTATGATTATGATTATTATTATTATTATTATTATTATTATTATTATTATTATTATTATTATTATTATCATTATTATTATTAGTAGTAGTAGTAGTAGTAGTAGTAGTATTATCATCACTATCATCATCTTTATTACATTCATCATTATTATTATTATTATTTTTATCATCATGATTATTATTATTATTATTACTTCTGAATTTATATTATGGCTGTGTGGCCATATTCATCCAAACAACGAAAAGTGCAGCAATTCGTGGATTACTTGTCAGTTTTTTATTTTTTATTTTAGACTTCTGACACTCCAACCTGACAGTAATCTTCTTACTTTTGCTCCGGCGATATTGATCGTTCCGATACACAGACAGTCGCGGGTCGTAACGAAATTATTACATCAGTCATTGGGACATCCAGGTGACACAAGTTTGGCTAATTTTGCCGTCGAACACTGAGTAGATGGCTCTTGCCGTCTAATGAAGGAAATCACCCACAATGCTTAGCAGGTAGTTGTTACCAAAACTGGGAATGGAATGGCTCAAGGAATTGGTGGATCGGAAAACGAGCGATTTAGAAATAGGTTTAGTAATAGGTTTAGTACTGCATAAGTAAGCGACCGTATGAAAGGCAGATTGATAAAATGCATGTAAAATGCATTAAAGTTGTCATGTAGGCAACCGGAGATGCCCTAAAGAGCCTTGTCCAGGATGGAAGGTTAATAAAACATGAATATGAATTGTCATGAGTAAGTAGCAAAATAGATTAAAATTTATTCCTAGAATATTGTAATTTCCTTCCTAACTTTATATATATATACAGTAATTATGTTTTCTTTTCATGTTTATCGCCGAGGTATCATATTGCAATTATCAGCGTCAGATTGTAATCTTAGATTCTGTGTTAGTACTTGGTGGACAACTCAATACTGGATACAAACAATGAACCAGCCCAATTTACGTGACATACTGCCCCACCGCACCGTGAATACCACGTGATAATTCATCTGGATCAATTGATCGTACGAACATAATCACTTTACGCTACACTCTGGAGAGAGATCATCCTTTCATAATGCACACAACAACTTTCATACTCACTTAAATTATTGCATCAAATTGCCTAGTGTCAATACCTAAAGCCTAGGGAGACGACTTAAGCCAGCAGTTATAGTGCTCCGGGAGAGAGAGTCGTGAGCCGCTATGCTTTCTAAGGGCCAAATTGGATATTCAACATGACGAGGGATTCATCCATGCTGGTATTTGTGAATGTTGCGAGGACGAATGACTTCGTCTTCAAGATAAGGAAGTAGGAAATTTTTATTTTTTAAATTTAATTTTAGTTTTTTTCACTGACGAGAATTTCACGTCCAGATAATGCAAATTGTAGGAAACTTTAAAATTACTTAGCTCGGGAAATCGGCACTTTGTTCAAGTGTGTGTTGGTTAATGCCAGTATTAACCTTTTTTATGCTGGAGACAATCAGAGATGCCATCCTGGTTGAGTTCAGAGTTCAACCCAGCATTGAGCACAGCACATCAATATCGACTGGATCTTCATTTTAAAAATCTTAAATTTTCATAGATTTTGTGTACTTTTTAATCAAATTGAATGTTTATCAAACAAAATAAATGTGCGTAATATTTATTTTTCTCTCTGTGTAATTATTTTCATTAAAAATAAAAGCTATAAAAATGTACAATTATGTAATTGGTTTTCTTCAAGAATTATACCTTTTGTAAATATATTAATGATATTTTCGTACTTGTTATTTTGAGCTGAAGGGTGTTTAGAACGGTACATTTTTTTGGAGGGAGGCACAGAATACAATATCTGATCTCTTATCACCTTTGATGCATCTACACAGGCTAAGGTTTGTGGGTTTTACTAAAATGCCTAGTTATTGCAGGCTTATCTCCTACTATTACCAGATCACCATGATATCATGTAACATTCACTGAAAAAAGTATCAACACTGACTCACCAACCCTAAAAAATTTTTTAAAAATTTGAAAATAATTACCACACAAACCACTTGACCGAACTGTCAATCAAAATCATTTACCACCGGTTGATGCAGATTAATCTGTTGATATCAAGGCTGATTTCAATTTTTTTTTTTTTCTTTTCTCGCCCTGCGACAAACAACCCAAGCAATCAGGCTTGAAGTAATTGACCACTGTATTCTAATGTCCTTCAGGCGGTGTCGCTTTAAATGGACCTCCGCTCGGCAAGTGGGCTCAGATTTAAAGGGAGAATTACGGATTTCACGGACCCTCGTTTATGGACCCCGTCAATGTGGGGTGATTCACTCTTTCTGTTTGGAAAACATAAAAGTCCAGGAAGAAAGCTGGGAAGAAATACACCATGCCTAGCCATATTGAATAAAGTGAGAAGATGCCAGATGGCTTTAACTCGTATTTTATTGTTTTTTAATTAGATTTTAAGATTTGTATTAAGGTTTACTACTGTGAATACTAAAAGTGTGCTTTAAATTTGTCAATAATGACACTATTGATTTTATTCAATAAATGTTTTATTTATTACAAGGTGTGATATTGAAGTTTCCATGGTATGTGTCCAATGGTATGTGTCCAATGGTCCATGGTTAACAATGGTTATTATTCTTTGAGAATTGTACAACTTATGTACATGATTCATAAATGCATCATTTTCTTAAATGTCTTTTTTTTTTAAAGTTAAGATGCCAACACAATGAATGTGGCGCTATCTAACCAATTCTTGTGAACAACCAAATGAAAAAGAATGCCACACATTATTGAAAATAATTTAAAGAAATAATAATGTATTATTCAGCTTTCGCCTGAGTACGTTTTTGTGCTGAACTCACATGCTATGCTCAAAAACATAACATTGTATTAACAATATTATGAGAAAAGTTTTGTAATCTCGGCGCCTGTTGTCTTTTCTGCAGTTGCTGCAGGTTCCCCTCCTACTATAAGCACACCACAATGACCATAGGAACAACATAGTTAACAAGTGTCTTACTGGTGTATTGTTTTGCTGTAGCCTGCTACGCAACATCTTCTATCACACGTATTGAGGTGAAGGTTCACCTTATACTATAAGCACACTACAATGATCATAGGAACAACAAGTGTCCTACTGGTGTATCGTCTTGCTGTTGCCGTCTGCTACGCAACATCTTCTATCACAAGTATCGAGATACAATGACACATTGCTAGACAGTCGCAGAATAGCCGACAAAGCTCTGGTATTAACTTGTCATCAAGGTCTCGTCTCTGAAACCTTAAAGCATTGGCGTGGCTATCTGAGTCACTGACAGTGAGTATGTCACCCACTCGTTACGACACGATCAATAAATATACATGCGTATGTTAAATGAATGCTGTGCAGTGGTGACATTGTCATCGACTTCGGTATATCATGGTAGATATATATGTGGGTAGACACTGTCATCAAGGGGGTCAAAAGAGGTTTTACTATTGGTAAATCCTTTCTGAAGGCATGCCTTATTCTGTCGAGGTTGAGGGACGATTTTGATGGAGAGGATGAAAGTGACATCCCTGTGTTACATACTGGCAGATGATTGTCGTCAGAGAAGTACTAGACTCCTGAGGATGGAGACCAGACTGGAACCACCAGCTTACACCATCATCCTTCCTGTGGCCGTTTTCTGATAGTTTTGATACACAGTACTATATACGATATAACGGATTCGGATACAACGCGGGGTCCAACGTGGAGTGGAGCCCATTTAAAAAAATAAAATAAAATAAAATAAATTTTTTCTCCAATTATATTTGTTGATATAACGCGGGTATTATAATGCGGGTGGCATGTCATGGACCCCAACTTCAGCGCTATATTGAGGGAACACTCACCTAGTCCTGACTCCTACCCTCTTGAGCTGCCTATCCACAATAACCTCTCACCTCATCCTGTCAGCCACACACCTCACTCACCCACCCACCTACCCATCCTTATCCATCAACCTGTCCCACCCACCCACACCTAGTCCTGTCCTGTCTCCCACCCACAAAAACCACAGATCTTCTCCTAGGATGCTCCAAGCAGGACCACCACCTGCTCCTCTAAGTCCACACCAGACCCCAGCTCTCATAGCAGCCTGCCCACTATGGAGATGAAGGGTATCGTGTTGCCACAGCTTCTGGTGGTCGCTCCCGTGAGACCCCCAAGGACCAGTCGCTCCCATGAGACCCCCAAGGACCAGATAGAAGTATCAATGAAGCCGGGGTATCGTCTGGATAGAACTTAGCTTTGACAGACTACAAAAGGACTACAAAGGAAAGAATCCTTATAATAATAGACATGTTCAATTAAGTAAAAGCTAAGGTTTCAATTTTCATGTTATAATTATTTTTTTCTTATTTCATGGCTTATTACTATTTTTTCTTATTTTTATTTAATTTTTTTTTTTTATTGGGGTTTAGAGTTGCTTTCAAGATTATTTCATTTACATCACAACTTTAAAATGTTAATTATAATAACATTTTAATTATATTCTTAATTTATTAGTGTCAAGAAACATGTATTTGTAAAAATGTAAGATTTTCACATTTCCCAAAGGTAAGGAAAAGGACATAAGCTTTTATCATAAGAAAACCAACAATGTTCAACATTATTTGCACGTTGTAAAATTAATTAATCAGCTGTTCTGCCAAATTATGTAAAGGTCGTCATGTCAGGATGACTTCGACTCGAGTGGAAAAATGGCGATTCTAACAAATTGATTGAATAACACTTCAGAGCGAGATGGTTCCAGACGAACTGAATCTGTCAACAGCTCTAGAGCTTAAAAAAAATCAGGGGGGGCCTATTCTCAAAACGTTCTTACAATCATAAGACAATCTTAGCGATTCTTATAGTATAGCTACGAACTGTTCTTAGGCTAAGAAGTTTGTAAGTATGTTTCGAGAATAGGTCCTCTGGTTGGGGAAAAAGGCTGCATTTATTGATCACAGAAGCTTTTTACTTTCAAGACTTCAGACTCCAAATTATATACTTATCACACACAAAAACAATCTAGCCATGCATTCCATTTCCTTAAAGTCATATTTTTGTTCCATCCTTGTTTGAAAATCCTAACCACTCTATTATTAAAAACCAAAGTACTTTTTTTCTATTTGGAACTTTCATCACAGATTCATTTTTGAGTTCATAACATTAGTCCTGTTTATATTTACAATGTTTAATAGTGTTGTTTGTCTATGAGATTAATAGCATTGAAAATAATTCTAAAACAAACTAGTTCTTTATCAGTTTATCACAGATAAATCACACAAAGCTCACCATCTGACCAACAAACAAGAAAACATTCATCAAGCTAATTTTCACATAAGGTTAATTTGAACTTTTTTTTCAAATACCACCTTCCATTTCAATGACCAAGACTGGACTCATGATCTGAAGATGAGCAGATTAGATAAGAAGAGTACCTTTAAATCACAAATGCCAGAGTCTTTAAAGACCCTTTGGGAGCCATCTCAGAGAGACACGGAACCACCAGCACAAGAAAGAGCAGACGTCATGGTAGATTAGAGTTCCCTATCTCTAGACATGCAGCGGACTTCCAGAACCTCAAAAGCTCCCTAGGGAATCATCAGACCCCTTTTTACTACAGTGAGGAATAGGTGGGATTCTCAAATAGACTTAAAAGACTGTTAAAAGAAGTTTAAGGAGCATGTTGGACTAAATTGAACTTTTGAATATGTTTTTGATTCTTCATGCAAATTGAAGATATTCTAAGAATTCTTGAAGAATCAATGAATACATTAGTTCTTTACTTTGCAGCTTTCTTGAAAAAATTAATTGCATTCTGAACAAAATTGAAAATAATTTGAAAATGTTTTTGGTTCGTGTTAACTGAACATATTCTTGAATAAATTCATTTCAGTTATAAAAATAGTGAAAATAATTTGAATATGTTCTTGGTTCTCTCTGGAAACTGAACACATTATTCATTAAATATGTCGTGCAAGGAATTGCAAAGGTACTAAGATACAAGTTGATCAGTCCCTAAACTGAGCGATGGCTGCAATATTATCTCGAGATAATTAAAATGACACGCAGCAGTAGCAGCTGAAGAGATTAGCCTTATCTCCATCTGGAGGAGAATACAGTATTGTCCTCGCTGAACACGGTATGTTGAAACTGAAACATCTCTTTTTTGAAACATTTATTGCAATGTCTGAAATGGCTACGTCATTTATTACAATTACAATTTACTACGTTTAATATCTTAACCCTCGTAGAACTCTGACCCCGAGATTACGAAACTTTTTCCATACTCTACTCAAGGCCCTGGTGCCCGTTGCACGACGCTCTTGTAGTGCTACAATAGTTGTAACTGGGCTCTCGCCACAATAGAAAGCGTTGACGTTACAATAGTTGTAGCCTACAAGAGCTTTGTGCAACGGGCACCTGTTCATAAAACGTCATGTAACGTCATAACCCTACTCACACGGCATACTCAGGCTATGACGTCACATGACATTTTATGAACAAACTTGAGTAGAGTTCTGAGTAGAATATGGATAAAGTTTCGTAATCTCGGGGAACTGATCTTTTCTTCACATCACATTACACTGAGAATATTAGATGTTATTTTTTAGATGTTATTTTTTAGATATTATTTTAGTTTTTTTTGTGGGCGAAAATACAATTCCAATTTCGACCAATCACATACCTTCTCTGTCTGTGATGCAACATCACGACGCATGGACAATGTCAATGTAAGTCTAATGATGTAAGTCTGAAAGTCTGATCAAAGATCAGCCCCTCTTTGACCCCTTACAAGTTGAAAGTAGGAGTGGGGAAAGAAGGGGGAGGGGGTGTTTATATTTAGTCCTGGAATCAATATCAAAAGAATTAACTGGTACTAGTAATACTCCCTATAGCTGGTAATGGACGTAATGAGACCCACCATTCTCAGAAATAATAGAAATGATATATGAAATATTAATGATTATGTCTAGGAAATAAAAAACAAAAATACAAAAATAGACATTCAAACTATTCCAAGAGACTAATCATGAATATTGTCAATAATTTGGATATTTTTCTAATGAGTGAGTGAGTGAATATGGAGTTTAACGTCGCTGCGGGAATTGTTCACCCATTTTTTTTTTGTGACGAGGATATTTTTCTAAAAATAACTTTGAAAATTGTAATAAGATATAAAGAAATGTACATTTTCAATATTGGTGAGATTCATTGAATTAACATTCCTCCTGTTGCAGTAAACTGGAGATGCACTATAGAGCACCAATTACAACTGATCCACCTTGGGTTATTCTAGAGCTACGGTGCTACCTCAATATAACGCCCTTCGATGTACCGCAGATTCGGATACAATGAGGATTCCAATGTGGACCCCATTTTAAAAAATTAAAAAATTAAAAATATATATATTTTTTTTCCCCAATTATATTTGTTGATATAACGCGGGTATTATAATGCAGGTGGCATGTCATGGACCCCGAATTCAGCGTTATATCGAGGGAGCATTGTAATACATATTCCATGCTGAATCATCTAGACTGCGGCTATGCAACTTGTAAGTGGTTACAACGGAGGATTAAAAGGCATTATACAAACAGATGGCATCTGTCATGTGTCCATAACCACTAGATTATCTCCACCATGCTAGTAAAGCTGTTACATAACAAAACATGTACGAAAGATAATCTCAGATAATACACATTCATAATAGCGCATACTTGGGGCTGCATACTTCAGGAAGTGAAAATATCCTAAAGCCCATAAGTCGTACAGATTCATAATTAACCCTCTCCATGCTGAAGGCAAGTGGAAATGCCATAAAGAGCACTGCCTGTGCCTAATCCGGTAGGGAGAGGGTTAAAAATGAATCCAGACTTGATATGATACTTAGTCTTACCGAAATGATTTTCGTCGTGGCAGACATATTCTAGGAGTCCAAGAATATTTCTCCTGTGAACCGAACCACAGAAAGCGGACGGCATCTGTGAGAACTTCACAGCAGCTCATTATTAACCCTCTCACTCCTGTAGGCAATGTCAGATGCCCCACAGAGCAGTGGCTTTTGTTTAACCCTCTCCCTGCTGAATTAGGTACCGACACTGCACTTTAGGGAATCTCCGGTTGTCTTCAGCATGGAGAAAGCTAATCCAGTAGGGAGGTTAGCAAAATATTCCAAAGCAGACTTTTTAAAATTACAATCTGCAGACGGGTTTTTCCACACCGACACTGATAAAGTTGTTGTCACCGTTGTCCAAATTAATGACAAATAAAGTGACACATTTTCATAAACCTTTAGTCTTTGACTTGGTCAGTTGATAGTCATAGGAAGTTGATTGTCAAAAGAAACCTGAAACTGCACAATGAGAAATTTACCTTTTCAAACTGAAAATAACATATATTTAAAAAATAGTTCTTTAGGTCTTGTATTAGAATTTTCAACTTTGTAAGAGTATCCAAGAATGTTAATAGTATCCTCCAAGTTGAGAAACACAAAGGTACACATTTGAATCCCTTCTAATGTCAACATGCAGCATCTGTGCATCAATTTTCATTACTCATAGTAGATGGTCCTTAAATCTGATGCTCTGGAAGACTGGTCAGAAGAAGCTGTCAAACTGAGACATTAGCCATCAATGGTCTGGGTATATTCCTTATCTAACTCAAACACTGCGAAGACAATGTGTACTGACAGAAAACAATACGACAAATCGCCTTACACGGAAATCCTTTCTCCACCTGTCGTGTGACATCCTCGGACATTATACGACGACAGGTCGTGCACGCAACTTCGGGGACAACGGAGACGAGGTACCGTAAGTACCGAGCCCAAAATACCTGATGCGGGGTCTCCGATCTGGCTTACCGACAAATTGTCACATAGTTCTGTCGGACATGTCGAATCTCTGGTACAGGCTCCCTAACAATAGCTACAAAATGGACCCGAGAACATAATTTTCGTGGGTCGTGTCAACACAACACAGAGGTGCTGAACTTGTGTGTCTGTTCACGAATGCCTTAGAAACATGCCGTTAGATTGAGGATATGATGATATGTCAGATGTACTTGCATACACAAACTGACCGCTCGGCCAAGAGAAACATGCATTGGATTCCGGGATATCTTCGCATTTCCGGTATTTGATCATCAGTGCTCTGCATTTTTATTCATCCATTTGACACCGTGTCATTCCTGGTCTAGTATACATTTGTGGGTGAATGACAATAAATGTGTACTCGTGTAGATTTGACTGTGGTCGTAGCCTAAGGTACAAGGATGTCTGTTACGTAACTTCCTATCTTTCATAGAGACCGCCAATAGCTCCAATCAATCATAACTATTTAGCCTTCTCCCTGTTGGCCGAGGCAAGGGTACTGCTCTTTAGGGTATCTCCAGTTGCCTCCAGCATGGAGAGGGTTAATATATGTTAAGTAACTGATCGTTTTCTTTGCTACAAGTGCTAATACTTACAAGGTGTTAGACAATATTCTAGTTAATTACCAACTTAAGGGTTTCTCCGAACGCGCAATCCTGCGTCCCATACGCAAAAACTGCAAGTTTGGACGCACTTTATTAATAAAGAAATTTGATAAGTATATCAACATGCGTCCCCGCATTGAAACCTAAGTAGAACCTTGCAACTTTATGTCCAAAGTAAACTAACCTTTGCAAGGACAAGTAAACATAATGTTGTGGTGCTCATTTTATGGTTGTTACTTCATCGAATATTTTAAAATATATTTATGATACTGGCAAATAGTCTTACTTTGCTTGAGTAATATCTGGAAATAGTAGTTATTTAGATGATGTCAGAGAGAAATTTTCAAATTAAACTGAATATTTTGAGACTGCTTGGTCATTTTGACATCTCAATATAAAATAGGAGTTTAAAATTGAATAGTTTATTGTCACTTGCTGTCTTCAAGGATATCCAACTTCTACAAAGTACATTGCTCCCTCGATATAACGCCCTTCGATGCACCGCGGATTCGGCTACAACGCGGGGTCCAATGTGGTCCCCATTTAAAAAAAATAAAAATAAAAAATTTCATTTTTTTTTCTTCTTCTCACCAATTATATTCGTTGATATAACGCGGGTATTATAACGCGGGTGGCATGTCATGGACCCCAACTTCAGTGTTATATC
>JAUTBZ010165818.1:0-10665 GCA_032361785.1 Lepetodrilus galriftensis | reverse complement strand
ACACACACACAGAAAACCTCCTCTAAATAAATGAAAAATTGCTCTTCACAGAATTGCTCTTCACAGAAAGGTGTTCTATATTCATCATAAAGTAATTAATCTGGGATTCATAAGGGGCATTTCTTGTGTCTGAATCAGCTAGGTTCGGCGTATACGCCACTTGCGTACTTCCTGCTGCTAGACTGTTTCATTTGCAAACCGACCGGCATAATTCTAGCCCACTTGTGCCACTTGCGCCAGTATCTGGTGACCCGCGCATTTCGGCTGGAGGGAAGTCAACCGAGATGTTTTATTTGCTCTATTGCTGTCACATGACAACGGTACTCTCAAACCAGCCAAAGCAATGCACGCATAACTTAGCAGGTTTAGGCAAAAGAAACGCAGCTATAGTATAAAGTAATAAATGGGAGATAACTCTTCACAGAATTTCTGCCAGATGAGGGTCCAGATAGAAATAAAATAAAATTCAACTGATCGCTAACATGCACTATTAGTATCACTGATATTCTGTACAATAGAGTGTTGCATATAATGTAATATTTAAATATGTATTTATTCTCCAGGTTTTGGAAGGGGATGTACAATCGGTTTGAGAATGGTATCCACCCACGAGAGCATGTTCAAGATATCCTGAGCGCTGCCAAAGACCACAGTTCTTCTCTAGAGGACCACGTCAAGTTGTTAGAGAAGGTTCGTAATCAGTTCTTTTTTTATACTCGGTTCAGGCTGCACTATATTAGCTATCATATACCATAGACTACTATATTATCCAACTATTCTTCAAATGTAGTTGTTGGCTGAGCGAGGTTTGAAGCAAATTAGTAGTAAATTACACTGGGTCCGTATGCACAGATGTAGTTTAGTTAATCCGTGGTTTAAGGGTCAGGTTTTGTGCATACCGACAGTGGTATAACTCATCGCTTAAATCTAGTTTAGCCTAAACTGTGGTTGAACTACGTTTGTGCATACGGAGCCAGAGGTGTATTCAAAGACAGAAGCGCTTACAAGCGGCCTACCAAACTAGCCACTGTCTCAAGAGTTGTATGAACCGTACGTGGGACAGGGAACCAGTTTCGCTAAGCAGCTTACTTAGCCCTTGTGTCTTTGAACGCACACCAGTCCACACCACCACCCCGAATGAAAGGATGGATGGACGGATGGTTGGTTGGATTGATGGATGGATGGATAGAAGGAAAGGATGGGTGGATTGATGGGTTAATGGAAGGAAAGGATGAGTGAATTGATGGGTTAATGGAAGGAAAGAAAGAATCAATGGATGAATAGATGGAAGAAAGGATAGATGGAATAAATTAATGGAAGATGAATGATGGAAGCATGGATGGATGGAAGCAAAGAACGAAAGGAATAGATAAATGGATTAAGATGGAGTCAGGAAGGAAGGATTTATGGATGGAAGAATAGATAGAATATCCTTTTATCATAAGATTATTTTATTTCTTTTCGTTATACTCTGAGCTTTATATAAAATTAATTACTGATTTGGATTACTAACAAAACTAATAATAATTATTAGTCCATGTATAAAGCGCAATCTCAATTTTTTTCGTTTTTTTCAGAGAGTTACCCAAATATGCAAACTACTGGGCAAGTCGGAGGAGACAATCCAGCGCAAGCTGCAGGGACACTACTCCATGGAGTCTCTGGACGGATTCCTAGCCGGACACCTCGACGGAATGTCCATCTCGCAGAAGATATCGGAGACCAACCACAACGACCCCGACGCCAAGGACCTCGGGAACCACGTGAAGAGCGACTCGGAGTCGGGATTCGACGAGTCCAGCTCACAGATGTCGCGATCAGGTATTGAGGATGACGGTGGCGCCCTCTTGCAGCGGTCCCCGAGCTGCGACACGCTGTCTCTCGACCAGCTTCTCATGGAGCTGAAAACCGTGGCAGTAGACTGGAGGTCGTTCCGTAGCGTACACAACTGTAGCTGCGCCACGCCTTTCGATCATTATGTTAAAAAGGCAAGGACCGATCTCTTTTACTCACATGCGTATGTGTGCGCAAGTACGCATTGCTTGAGCTGAAACGAATGTTTGAATATTCGCGATTTAATATTAAATTGCGAATATTCGGATAGTAAAACAGCATTTGAATATTGGCTAAGCAACATTAAATTAGAAATAATCGATTAGTAAAACAGCATTCAAATATTCGAATAAAAGTAATTAGTAAAAGAGTTGTAGATCTCACTTTTTTCCCATAATACTTTTCAGACCTTATTTCATTGTTACGGTGCAATATCTAATCGAAATGTGTAGCGATATTTTTTATCTATGAGTGACATTCACAATATGACTGGAAATGTAACGTTGTAGCATATTATATAGTCTATATAAGATTTCAAATGAATATTCTAATACGAATGGAATACTTACAAATGAATATTCGCATAGCAGTTTTACTATTCGTTTCAGCTCTCCACATTACATGTGCTTGTCGTGTGTTGTAGTTCCCTCTGTGCACATGCTGATGAGTGTCATAATAATATACGGTAATCGTAGCGGGAATTTGATTTGTTGCTTGAATTTTTAAATAAATATATTTCAAATGAAAGATTCTAGAAAGCAACTATAAACCCCAATTAAACAAATATTTAATTAAAATTCTTATTGGTGAAAGATTCCTGCTGTGATGTAAAACAATAATTCAGTTGCTCACTCGTATTTGTTGAGTTGGATTTCGGTTAATAATTCCTACTGTGATGTAAAGCTGAATCATAGCTCAAAAACCTCTGTAAAATTTGTTGCTTTCACAAGCATAGAGGTTATGTCACTTTAAGATAATATACAATTAATTTTATCTGTCTTGTAGAGGAGAATTTAGGTTTGGAATATGTGTGCCCCAAAAAAGTTAAACTCATCAGTACGTGCACATGATCTCAAAGCTGAAGAACAGATAATAGAACTAAATTCTTTGATATTTTCTTTTTAATATTTACACTATTTTCTAACCCTTTCCCTGCTGAAGGCGACTTAAGTTGCCCGATCACCTGCAGAAATAGAACACTTTGATTTTGTTCAGCAGGGAGAAAAAACTTCAAAATCTGATTATTTCTTTTTTAGGTACAGTGTAATTGAGAATCTACATGAGAATAAATTTTTAATCCAAGAAATATATTACTACTTTTATTTGTTGATGTTCTTCAGCTTTCATATGTATATAATCCAGCTTTTGTTGTTAGTAATTAACATTGTCCTGTATTTATCGTCAATGTATAACATTTTATATTTTTTTATACATAATAATCAACAACATTAGTATATCTTGGATTTTTAACCATTAAACATTTGGCATATTTTGAAATACTATTAATGTTTGTAACCAATTCTATTTTGATTTATTATGATCAGGAATATTCTTTAAAGGTAAATAAGAGGAAATCATTTTTAAATTTAACTCTTAGATTTCTGTCATGACTTTTTTTAAACTATCCTTAAATACAGCCCTCTGTATAGAATAGTATTTCGCTTGCCTGTTCAACTTTCAAATTAATCTGAAATTATATACCGGTAGCATGTGTAATCAATATTGAAGTAATGATATTTTTTTAAAGTGCAGTTATCATATTTACAATTTGTGTAAAGCATGTATCGGCATGGCATTTGATAATATTGGTTGCGAGGACAAAAGTTTATCATCTGTTAGTAGTCCTTGTCAAAGACGATGGCATTTATTTTCCATTTAAGAAGCAACTCATCACCACTTGCGCTATAAAAATATTTTTTACATTAAAAAAAACCTTTTTAAATCTCAAAAAAAAAATTGAAATATACAGTAAGGCCGTAGTTATTTGATTCCCTGGTTTACATATTTTTAGTCATAATTTTTACTTGTACAGTCGAAAATAAAAATAAATATTTAATATTTTGACAAGTTGGTCATGTCCAGTATTACACAGTAATAATACTTGGAGATTATGAATGATCAGTTGACAGAAAATAAATATAATTGATCAATATTATTGTCAATACCGTACTTATTATAAACACCCAATACATTTTTTTTCTTTCTCAGATTTAAACGAACAATTATTTTCAAGGTACTGCTTGCCAATACGGTAATAGAAATTGTTATAAATTAAGACTTTTGTGATATAATTAGTTGTACCTAAGCAATGACACTGGCTTAAATCGACCATTCAGTCTTTTTTCTTGTTTATAGGACTTTCCTGTACCATTTATTATTAGAATTTTCAAAAGACTAGTAAACTTCCATTTATTACCGGTATTAGAATTTTCTAAAGACTAGTAAACTTCCATTTATTATTAGAATTTTCTAAAGACTTGTAAACTTCCATTTATTATTAGAATTTTCTAAAGACTAATAAACTATATAAGCAGAAAATAATAAAAATAATTATTAGTGACAAAACATTGTGTTGGCGGATTTGTAAACCAGGAATCAAATAACAATGGCCTAATTAAATCATTAAAAGAAATTTGTCTTCAGCAACAATTCCTTTAATATCATCATGTATACTCAAGAATATTCCTTTAATATCATCATGTATGCTCAAGAATGCATTCCATCAGATTTCCATACCCACATATATTGCTTGAACTAACTCAGCATGTTTGCATTTGAGAATATTGCAAGGTTATCACAAGCATTATTAACTCTCTCCATGCTGGAGGCAACCCTAAATGGCAGTACCTGTGCCTATTCCAGCAGGGAGAGAGTTAAGTTCGCTGGTTATGGTTGTATATGTGAATAATCGGCTCCTTTTTAATTTAGACAGGCATCTAAATATTATTCATATTATTCAGCTTTGTGTGGCTCGTAGTCGAGAACCTAACCAGCCCTTAAAAGTGATCGGTCAGCTTTTTGCTATATCTCCCACACCACCCACACCCCAACCCAACCCTACCTATTTAGGTATCCAGTTTCTTCCATCTTTTCATCTGATATTTTTATTGTTTTGTTTCGAAACGAGGCATAAAAGTTTCTAGAAAACTACAAAAATTATTTTTACAAAACAAAATCGGAATTATTTATTTCAATTGGATTCAGCGTTCATTATTTCTTTTTGTTTTCATTTTTGCTTGAACCCACTGGTGTTTTTTCTGCATATGACCTTCTTTATGATTGGTGTTCTTTCTCTGTATTCATAACTTCTTGCTGATTGTCAAGGACACTGTTCCTTTAATGTTCATGTTGTTTTACTTACTATGATCTAGTAGTTAAGTTACATGATTCTGATATCACCATTAGCCAGAAAATGTCTGCTCGATGTTAGTCATATACACTTCCAGTCATAAGCATTCCAGAAAGATGTGTACTTACAAAAATTATTTCCTCATCAATTTTCATATTTCTATTATTTTTCAAATGTCAATGACATATTTTTTTGGAAAGATTGTTACGCTTGTTTTAAAATATCTATCAAAATTATGGGAACATGGTGGGACTATTCAAAATTTTACTTTATTATTTTATGACAACACGTTTGATGATAAATTTGTCATACCGTATATGGGTGAAATATTCCCACAGCAATGTGAAACAAAAAATTCAATCAATGATATAAGCAGAAATGAAGAATTTCTGATGGTAATATATACAGTAGACCTCACATATAATGTACTTATTGGGACTGGCTATTTTTGTCCGTTATATGCGAAGTCCGTTATATGCATACTAGTATGTCGTAATTAGCGTTAGACAGGACTGGGACTTCAAATTCAGTACGTTATAGGCGAGTGTCCGGTTTATGTCAGGTCTACTGTATATTATTTTACTGTTTATTTTGCTGACTGCAGTTCGTGTTCACTTTCAAAGGAAAAAATTGCATTGACTTGTACAATTTATAATATAATTCATACCAAGCATTCATTCTTTTACCAGTGTCAGTATCATCGTGCATGGGTGAAAGATTCCCGCTGCGACGTAATACACCAACTCATTCAGTCACTACCAGCGTCAATGATGTAATTTGAGTGTGATAGTTGGCAAACTGCCCTGACCTTTGTTTCACAAAAGGCTCATCCTGTAGTCCGGGACTTAATACTGGAGTAGCCGGTGTTTGCAGGTTTACTGCAACATTCAGTGCTACAGATGTTGCGGGCTTCCTCCTGCCCTAAATTGACAAGTCGTGATACAAGTGAAAGAATCTTGAAAGCGAGTCTAAACCCCAATACAAAAAATAATAATTAAGATTTGAGACTGGATTTGTTCTCAAACATGTTTCGTAACCTCAAGGGTCAGGTCGTGAATATGAGCTGCTCTTAAGGAGTTGCTTCCCTTTGTTTTTTTCAGTTCCACTGTTGGAAGTGCGGTGAGGTGTTCTGTACTCGCTGCATCGCCCGCTACATCCCATTGGCAGGACACTACTCACGTCGCCCCGTTCCTGTCTGCAAGCCGTGCTACCGACAGGTGCGACACTCCCCGTCGATGGAATTCCCCACCAGTTGATGCCGTCACCACCATGCCGTCGCGACAGTAACGTCGTCGCAAACTGTGTGATAGTGCTTCTGCAAGACTTGTCATATTCCGAGTGTCGACTCCGAGATCCGAGGTGCACAAGGACATCTTGTCTCTTCCGATTCCGATGGCTGATGACGGCGGCATCGTTGGTGCCTGTGATGCCGCCAATGATGACGTCGTAACCACCGCAGCCGCCGATGGAAATGTTTATATATATAGATGACGTGACTGTTAGCTAGTCTATTTTTCAAATGAGTGATAAATGGTCTGAATGAAAATTTTGGATTTTGATAATTTCAGTTATCCAAAGTTTTTGATTAAGCTGAGTGATCATGATGGACAGATTGTGAAAAGTTGTGAGGGTTCGTTGATGTGGACAGAAATGATGATGACTGAATTGAGGATGTACATTTTTCGTAGTCCATAGATGTTTTTGTAAATTATGTATATCTACAATTATGACGGGCAATTGTGTATTTATTGTAGTTCTTAATTAGCAGCACATCCATTAAAAATGGACTCTTGTCTTGATGCAAACCCAACAGGTGAATGTATTGGCAGTATTGTTCAAATTTGTTTTTAAAAACAGGGGAGGCTACTCCAATTGTGATGTGTTCTTTACTGCCCAAATTTGTCGAATCGACAACTGCCAAATGGTTTCCTCTGCCGAAATTTCAATGGGATGGCAAGAAACTCACGATATTATATAATAAGAGCATGGAATGGGTACCCGGAAGGATGGGACGAGATCGTGAATGTTGCCCTTCTAGTGTCTGAACAACAGCTTGGGTTGTATACTCCCCAGGAAGTTGTGAACAAAAATGAGTACACTAATCCATCGTAGTATTAATCCTCTCCCTGCTGAAGGCGAGTTAACTTGCCCGATCACATGCAGAAATAGAACACTTTGATTTCATTCAGCAGGGAGAAGGTTAATATCCACTGACCCTTTCCATGCCGGAGGCAACCGGAGATGCCCTAAAGAGCAGTACTTGTCTCTAATCCACCAGGGAGAGGGTTAATATAATGCTATGAGCATGCTGTCATTTAAGGATTTGGCACAGTATAAATTTGCATATTACTTCATCATGGAATTCATTAGTAATTTGAGTAGAACAGAGGGCACTAGTCTATGGCTTGAACACATGGTGTAGAGCTTGGTTGAAGAAATGTTTCTCTTTATCTCAGCAAAGGGTTATGGCCACTGACAAGTGTACCATATTGAGGTGGTTCAAATAGGAGTTATTTGCATGTATGTAAATACGTTTATACTTGGTGTTTTATACAGACTGTATTCACATCCAAGGAGATTTAACCTTCTCCATGCTAGATCCAACACAAAATGACCAATAGAACAATGGTTTTAATTCATCGAAACAAAAGTGTTGTAGAAGAATTCATTATTATTTCCCTCTTGTTCTTTACCATAAAATTCATGGCAGAGAAAGACGAGATGTCACCAGCAACTGAATATTTTGTCAAATATATTCCAATTCTGTTTGTTGAAAATATCAAATGCTTACGACCGGTAGTAGACCAGTATAGGAGAATTTTATTTTATTTTGTTATGAACTTTAGATATCCAAATATATATATATATTTTTTGTACATGTTCACATATCACAATTTGAAAATCAAAACAATTTCTAAAAGAAATATGTGCACGTGTTTATCAATATGTAACTGTTCTTAATTTAAAAAATTGTTATTTTTATTTTTGGTTTATTCTCATTTGGGGAGAAGAAAACAAATTATTGGAGAGAAATATAAGCTAAAGCTAAAGCTTTACATTTAAATATTTTGTCAATAGGATTGACAATGGTGATTGGTCACAATATTTGCAAAACAATATCTATTTATGTCAACATATTCCTATAGGAAAGAACAATGCTATTCCAGCACCTACCTGTGAGCTGATTACTATGTAAATACTGTATATATACATGTACACATAATGTCTGTAAATGTGTATACCTGGCTATGACAAGTTAAAAAGTGCAATATTTCCACCAAGCGTTTTGTACCGGCCGTTAATATTTATTTTCTTCTTATTTTGTTGATAGTTTATTCTTTGATTACAAACTTATTTGTTGTTTCATATGGGTGTCGTTTCGCATGGGTGAAAGATTCCTGCTGCGACTTAAAACAATAAATGACTCGCTCATGGTTTCTGATCTGCATTTCACGAAAGGGTCATACTTTAGTATGCCATATGGGCATTAATCAGGACTATAGCAGGAAATGGTGTAAACCTTGATTTAGGCACAGACTACCATTGCCATCACTTCATGAAATTCAGCCCTGGTTATAAATTTCCGGTCGTCGCCTATGCTGCCTATGGGTGAAATATTCCCGCCGCGACGTAAACAAATTAATTCAATCAATATTTTTTTTCAGGTGTGTGAAAGTTAACAATTGGTGAAGACAACCAGATATGCCACACAGAGCTGTATCTGTGCCTAATCCAGCAGGGAGAGGGTTAATTATCCTCAATACATTTCGATTAAAAATTTCATTTCTATTTTTAAGGCAACCTGAGATACCCAAAGAGCAGTTCCTGTGCACAATCCAGCAGGGAGAGGGTTAAAGGCACCATAGAATACTTTTATGGATTATATCTATTATTTAACCCTCTGTGTGCTGTAGGCAATAGAGATGCCATATGTGGCATTCGGCACCTTCTATTTAATATTTCATTCAAATATTGTATAAGCATGCAAGTGAACAAACGGGCAATGATGCACATTAGACAATTTTTAGGATTGGTTATGCTAAGATCATTCCTATATTTCATGTATTTCTTTTGGATCGTATATTATTATTTCTATGTTGTTCTCTTATAATAAGAGCTATGCTTGATAACCCCCAACCCCCTATTTCAGGTATTCTTTTATTCTACTATGTTGTTACAGTTTTGTAATTTTCAACTTTATATATTCACTCTGTACATGCTTTACTATTTATAGAATTCTATTCACTTTTTATACTGCGTTGTGACAAATATGTATATATTTGCACAAATTATGTTGTAAATTTGATGTTGCAGAACCACCGTAGCAAAATATCTAAAATATAGACAGCATGAAATCATACCTTTCTATTTCGATACTTAACCAATGTGAAAGAAAGTGTTGAATGTAGCCCAGCGAAAAAACAAGGCTTTATGCTTAGGTTGTGAAACAGCACTTTACCTAATTATAGTATACCATGTACAGTTAAATAAATTAAACTAACATGTTATACTTGGGTCTGTTCTAGCTAGAATTTTGCAATCGGTTGAATATGTTCAGTCTGCTCTGTTCAGCATTGGAGACGTCAATCCAATCCCTCAAAGAACAAATGAGGATAATGTTCAGAAGGGGACAGAACGATCTCTTGGTTCTACAGTGAAATATAGTATGGTGACATGATTATATTAATGCCTAGAATACATATACAACTGAAATACAATTATCGTTAAACTTGACTGTCTACCGAGTTGTATGGCTATGTGGCAAATTTGGCTCAACGATTTTTTACGTTTGCTTAGGAAAATTGTATAAAAAAATGTAATTTTTACATTTGTGCAATACTTTAAGAGCCAAACTTTAGTGAAACTTGACTCTTTACAGAGTCTTGTATTGTTGTGTTGAAAATTTGGCTCCACCATTTTTTAAATGTTTGCACAGGAAAATTGTATTAAAAAAGAAATGTAATTTTTACATTGTTAAATGTCCTACAAGACAGTAGAGTTTATGATAATTGTATTTCAGTCATATATGTTTTCTAGGCATAAATTGCATAGTATTGTGATAAGTGCCAACAGGATGTGATGAGATCAGTACTGTATATAGCCACGAATATTACTGTCAAAGCCACGTGTATTCTGACTAGATCTCGCTGTGTACATAGACCAGTGTTTCTTGTGACAGCCTTAATTTTGATGTAAATACTCTTCAATGATAGCTCAAGTATAGCAAATAAAATTCTATTGACCAGATATAATGTTTGTTGGGAGTTGTTTGGTATTGGAATATCCGGATACATGTACAGTAGACCTCGCATATAATTGGGACCGGCTATTTTTGTTAGACGGGACCAGGACCTGAGGACTTTAGATTCAGTATCCGGTATATGCTAGGCCATTATCATCCTCGCAACCCAGGGGTACCTTTAATTACGTTCACACTTCACTGTGGTACTATGCAGCGAGTCCTGAGCGTAATAAAGTATCCC
>JAUTBZ010165807.1:0-10665 GCA_032361785.1 Lepetodrilus galriftensis | reverse complement strand
TATTAGATATTATATATGTTTTGTTACAGTATATGGACACACACACACACACACACACACACACACACACACACACACACATACACACACACACACACACACACTAACACACTAACACAATAATTGACACACACACACGCACACAAACACTTGGACGATGGTTGGTACATTGTCCAGATCGACCACCAGACACTAAAGTTGATGTTTCTCTCATGAGACTGGTCATCAGTCTCTTGTATAATATGATATACTATGCGGACGCTATTTCCATAATGTCAAGATCCAGTTCACTAGTTATCCAGCTTTCTAGTACATAACTTCAACTGCTTCCACTGATGTCTAGGTTGATGAAGCTGTCAAGTATACGCCAATGAATGGCACCAATGAATTGAGTGAACAACTTCAATCAGACTACATCTTTGACCTCAAAACCTGGTTTAGTATCAGCTGCAGGATGTACACGTCCAGCCTTCAGCTATCACGGATAATCCAAAATATACTGGACCTCTATTTTAGTCGTACTGGTAGTGTTCGTCTGTGATTACACGTGCCCTTCCTTTTGTGTATTATTACAAGTATGATTTCACAATAGTTGTCTATTAATAATAAGGCAATATGGGTTAATAACCAATACGCAATAGCCAATACTATGCCTAGCTAGCGGCGCATCCTTCTACACCAAGTCCGCCACAGAGTGCGGGGTAATCACTCCAGTCTCTTTGCAGATCTGCTATGGCTCGTAAATCCTTAAATAGAACAATATGGCAGTATTCCTAAACTAAACTACTAAAAGGAACCCGGTTAATTACAGCCCTTCAGACAAATGCCACATCCCCCGAAATGATGACGGTCTTGGTAACTTTACAATGAGCCCAATCTCTTCGTCCAGTTATGTAGAGTGTTATCTCCATCCCTGTCACCAGCTGGGCATAACGAGGGTGGTCGTAACACACGTAGGACGAGGCCTACAATTACATACGAAGAAAACGCCAATTTGCTGCCCCACTGACTTCCTTTTCTTAGGAGAGTGGCTATATTTAGGAGGTAGACGATATTCCTTATAAATAACTGTTAACTCTCCTATCTGACACTGGAATGTGCTAATTTGCTGTCTACTGCTTCTGATCTTAATGTGTACTCGCGATCGATTAATTGTGATCACGCATGGCCATCGCATATGTACTGAACAGATCATATTCGGAAATATATATGTATTCATTTGTTATCCTGTGCAACCCAGTGTAATCCTATATTGATTGTGTTCTGGAACTATTTCGCCCAGCAATACTTCAGCAAATAGAGCACAAGCATCAATTAGTATCAACATATGATCCGATGCATCTCAAATTCGACCGAATCTTGATTTTGTGAGGTTGCTTTAGAAGTTATCGTAGTTCCTGTTAACTCCTCATACCATCCGTCACATTCGCTTTAATCTGGAACCGGTGTGTGTTATCAAGGACACACGCGAGAAACAGACACGTGACATTTTGCATGTAGTGTACGTGTTCGTTTCTTGACACGATGTGTTTGTACCTGTTTGTACTTGTTTGTACCTGTTTGTACCTAATAACACTGACGGCGAAACTCAAAGCTAGTATGCTATACATATCCGCTAATTCATTATCTAACTCTTATTCGGATAAATGTATATTGTTCTGAAGACTGATATTCCATTAGCGACATTGGGAATGACACTTATGGTTTATATAACTATTACGGTATGCCAATTATTCTGGCTGTCCAACCATAATGAAGGTATTTATGGAAATGCCACAGGCTATAGAAGACTGCAATATCAACGGTATAGGATCTTAAGTAGTTCGATTTTTATCAAGCAGTATGTCTTTAAAGTGGTCGAATCCGTTAAAAAAGATATATTCCAGTTAGTTTCGTAATTGAGAGAGCGAGGTGGCCTATTATCCGGAAAGAAAATGATGTGTGCCATGAAATAGTTTTTCACATTGGGACTCGTACATTCTAATTGGAATTATATAGCATTGGGGAGTGACCATTGGTCTGCGAAAAGTACAGACCGGTATATAGGTGCTTACTTTGTGGTACAGATTTACGATTGCAAGTTTGAAGGGAATCATGATAATGTTATACTTATACACAGAGGAAACGTGTGCGCTGGCAGACCTCTATTCGCAATGGATCCATGTGAATCCCTTTACCAAACGTAACAAACAAGGGGGAACCTTACTGCATTATGCATAGCAGCAGGTGCTACAAGATTGTATACGATGTGTTTTCATGCCGCCTACTGTACTAGTATATCATAATACTCCTGTGCGACATATACATATGTCCTAGAACTATATACTAAAGTAGCTATACTGTAGTGATATTATGGAAATTGGTCATTAAAAGTTGGCTTCTTAGCAAAGACAAGAATAATGGTTTTTTTTGGTATTTTTTTTCATACGAGCCCAACCATTTAGGAATCACACAAGTTTCATGAGTCATAATCCATATAATGTTTTACATCCGAGACATGGTGGCATGATGCCTGGAATAATGTGGGTTGGTTAATTGCATGACCTTCACCTCAATTCACTAAAGGAAAATCTGGAATATTTCATCAGCTATGTTCTGAAAGCGTTGTGATATCTGAACAAGGCCATTATTGCGAATTATCCAGGGAAATAACATCGCAATGCCAAGAAATTAGGATGTCCGTCCCTCGAGTTATCTCAGACGACGGTGTAGACTATAGATTACGCATTATTCCACTTGACCTGATCAATTTTCTACACCAGTGTTATGAAATTCAGCGATCACATGTAAATGGCTAGCTTCAGATAAGAAAGGTTTATTAATTTCAAAACCGGGGCAACTTAAAAATAAAGTTGTGTATAATGTATGAAGAGTCTTTTGGCACTGAGTCAATTGATGTTTGAGCAATCATTATGTCATGTCAGTATTAAATATGTATTCTCATTGTCAGATAAATTTAGAATAGATGGTACTGCTTTAAAGGTCAATACAATGAGTGAACACCTCGTCGTGTCTGGCCTTGTAGTGTTGCACTCCCTCGGACACAACAGTGGATGCAAACTCGGCTATTTTCAACAAGAACGTAGTTCGAATTAGGCTGTTGCATCAAGAATTGTGGCAAAGATGAAATAAATTGGTTCTGATTTTAGCGGTGAATCTCATTTACCCGTTTGGCGGATCTCAATTACAGTTTTCAAACTTGAATTGGTAGCACTGATTCAACTGGGTATTTCACTGTAGATAATTAGAAGCTCTACTGCACAGCTCTTTGCATACAACCGTTTCATGAATATCTGGGAAAAGACATGAGCTGATGCGACCTAGTATTCAATTAGTTCCGGGTAGTTTCATGTAGTCATCATTGCCTTCCCTTCACATCTCTATCAGACTCATTGTCGTGCGGTCATGCGCAGTATGAGGAAATTGATGTCCAGAGTCGACATCTATTACGACAGCACTCACGGCAATGGATAGAAGTAGGTATCTGGCGGGTCCATAACCTGTACACGGATGCCGACTAGAATAGTTACAGTCTGTGGACATTGGTCCCACTCGCATGATGCGTGGACTCGCATAGAGCCGCATTAAGAAGTCCCACGCTAAGTGACAAGGGACCGGACCTAGACGCTATACGTTCTCAGGCTTCTCAGATACACGGCTGTATTGACATCGTCTGTCCTTTAGGTAAACACTTCACTTGCCAGCAATACTACACACCGAAGACGAATCCTATAGGTCAATCGTTCGCTGCAAAACATATCTACATGTATTCAGTGGGTTTGATCCATGTCCTTGACCAAATATAAGTTATCAAAAACAACCTACTCCTCAATTCTTATTAGACATTTTTTAAGCATAGAAACCGTAGGCTAAATAAAAAAAACACACTTTATTTTGTGGCGTGTTCTCAATGAACACGCATATTTTGGTATGAAATGTATATTATTTGAGTTGTTTTAGTACTAATTATAAGTGTGATTTATTTTCATTTTCAACTTTTAAATGCATGGAATCGCAGAAAGTTGGTATATTTGCTGTCCAAGCAAATTGTTACTTGAAAACGTACACAAATACTTGTATTCCCTAGCTATACGCATACACCATTACTATTATTTTATTTTATATATTTTATATATTTTATTGAGATTGTTTTCGTTCAAAAAGATTTTCAAACATTAATTAGAGGTCCATCCAGCAAAGACACGTACAACGGTCCCCGTGGATTCTTCACAACGTAAGCGGAAGATCAACACAACCTGACAATCGAGTCATATAACCCATTTATTATACCGAAATATTCCGTTTCTGTTTTCTTCTTATCAAATCCATCAAAATATATTTTTTATACAACCTCCAGTAATTTCCTTTAACACGAATAAAAAGTTTGACATCCAGGTTTTGTTTGTATCAAGTCAGAGAGAAATGCCTGGGGTCATATAAACTGACGACCAAGATGAGTAGATTTTCCGCTAGCCAATACTAAAATAATGGATTCTCACAGTGGGGTACATGTACTCATGCTCAGCGAGAATTATCCAATTGTGTCAAAAGTTAAAAGCATTTTTTAGTTTTTTACATATATTTTCTCACGATAAAAAAAAAGAGAACATATGAACAAATATGAAAATATTTAAAACTAGCTATAGTGGGGGCATGCGGTAGATGTAGCTTGTTGCCCAATATAGTTGTGTATAAAAATTAAATGTACATACTTTCAGGTAAACGTTTGACCATGAAATGTGTCAACATACTAGTACCTTGGTTGTATGCCTTTAAGCCCAGGATTTAAATTGTGTTAATTTTACCGCTCATCGCATCTCTTTAATAATACATCGTTAACTGAAGTTATATGTATTCTTCCAGTGATTATGAGCCATGATTACGTTTGTTATGGTTCTTTACAATCCACAATTAGTACTTCATAAAGAACACATCCCACGATAGGTTTCATCATAATGGTAATGAATCACAATATATAAAGAGTGTATAGGCAACCATCCTCTCACACAAGGGATACTTTATTACGCTCAGGACTCGCTGCATAGTACGACAGTGAAGTGTGAACGTAATTAAAGGTACCCCTGTGTTGCGAGAATGATAGGCAACAAGCTATATTGTCCGCATGTCCCACTGGTTTATTATATTTTCATATTTCTATTTTATTTTATAGCATTGCCAATATTGACCATAGAGCTGAAAAGCACAACACGTCAAATGGTGTCATCGATAAAAAATGTAATCACACATCAATTGGAAACGAAGCAATCAGCTATTGGAGAATTGTAGAAAGTTTACGGGAGAAAATGTAAGTAAATACAGCATGAATTCATTGAGGTGCCTAGAAATACGACTATAATTCAAATAGAGATAATCCACACTGTTAACGATACGTCGGGTACAAGAACGTTCATGCGTGGGCAACAACTTGAATTTAACCATAACGTTAATTGAATTGCTACCAAATGTCAACGGGCAATATTCTACACTGCAAACCACGATACTGTAAACTAGAGGCAATAAACTAGCGGCAAGCTTCTTCCGTGTATTAATGCATGTTAGTGGAAATACCAGTGAGCCAGTCATAATACAGTTACGCTTTAAGGTGGGTGTCACTTGGTTTATCATATCTGAAATGTCCGACAAATAAATTTCATATTAATTAAACTAATCATAACACGTGTTCTGGGTCTGGTTGCATGTCTGGCTTTCAGCAAAGCTGAGTGGACATTTCAGAGAAACTTGGCTTCCCAGTAGGTTAATATATTTATTAAACCCAAATCTGCATGTATTGATCGCTTACATCAGGGTATCGTTTCTCGAAGCTCTCTTATACACTAAGAGAACATAGCGCTCTATTTGCCGATAGCTAATACACTGCTATGAGAGTGCTATAAGAGTGCTATGAGAGTGCCATGAGAGTGCCAAGAGAGTGCTATTGTCTTAGCGGATAAGACAGCTTCGAGAAACGATACCCAGATTCCTAAATATTCTGCCATTGCATACTGTTCCCTTCGACAACAAAAAGGCCATTTAAGTTATACCATTAAATCTGGGAATAGTACAGAAGGACTTCACCCAGAGCATATAAACCTAGCTCTTCCGTTCGTGTCATTTTCCATTGTCTTACTCTGTGATTGGAGGTATAATGGGTTTCATGGAATCAGACCTCTACTCAAACAACACGAACCGAGCACTAATCTTGGCCATAGCTATTAGCTGCCTGATTTTGCTAATTATATTTACGTTATTAACACGGAGGAGAACCTTTGAGTAGAGTAGGTGTGCTGGGGTCGGCAGTGTCAATATGTTGCCTGGAGATCGTACTGTCCTACATACGCTGCACGTCAGATAACATATGGAGATTTTGTAAATTATACGGTAGTTATTGAGACGCAACTACAAAATATATGTGTGTGTATTTTTGTTTAGTTGCATAGCTGCCGACGAAATCTCCTGGTTTATTATAGTTATATGTACATAGACATTCCATTTATTTATATTTTTGTTTATGTCATGTATTGTAGTTTAGTGAACCGGCCTTACACGACAAGCATACAACACTATCTTAGATCCATGAGTATCCCTATTACTAGACAAGTAAAGTCCCACTGTAATACTTTGCATGACCCAATGTCCGTGTGTGCCACTGACTAGATTACCATTATTAGCATGATCGCTGTCTACCCGGGCCGCTCTAAGACATCAAACTATATGAAGACTCCTCGTATTACCTGAAGCATCTGCGGGAGACTATAACACATCATTAACAGGTAATCAAACCTCGGACACCAGGCCACAGAAAGACGTCGACCCGAGATACAAGTCCTATTTCCCCAGATTAAAGTAGCCGTGATGATATATCCATGTACTTACATCGATCTGTAAATGGGGCATTCAGGGTGCAGGGTGACATACAGCTCTCAATGCAGTTAATTCCTGTGCGGACTGTGCTAATTCCTGTGCTGACTGTGCTAATTCCTGTGCGGACTGTGCTAATACACGTAATGTCCACTACAGGTGATGACAGCCTACAGAGCTGGAGCTGTACCGCTTCCAGAAGGTTTGACAGAGGATGTAGGTTGTTTGCGGTGTGAATAAGCGTGAACGAGTTGAGTGCTGGACATCCTGCGTGGTTGATGGGTGGAAGTGGATGTTGTCGGCAAGAGCTGGGGCTGGTGCAACGTGGGTGGTATTTAGTGTGTAGAGTAGTGCCACGTCCTTATACACAGCAATCACGGACATTCAGTGATCGCTTTGGACTACAAACACACAATCACTTGACGTCCGATGATCGTATTTGTACGACTACCCACAAATGTATTTTCAACGCATGGGAACCCGCAGGGAGGCCTCTCTATATAGATATTCGAATGCGGAACATAGTTCACGGTGTCTCTTTGTGTGTGTTTTACTTTAGAATCATGCAATCAATAATGCATATACAAGTGTTGGTATTAAGAAATACAACGAGCGACATTACGTACAAATGATTGGATTATTAAAACCGTATTATACAGGCAATTATGTAATACGTTGTTTCTGTGAATATGTGTCCTGTCAATATGAATGCAATTATACATTTACATGTACATGTTAATCTATAGATAACGAGTGGGAAATGAGTTTTATAGTATATCCTTGAATAAAGCACTGGTGCAGGGACATCACAATTATTTGGTATGCATTTAGATACAGAGGTATAGACTACACCATTGTGCAAGTAACCTACATATATCATCGAATGCATGGTGTTAATAGTACTGTTACCACAGATATAAACCTCTCTGTCAGATATTATGTGACTAAATGAAGTCACTTATATTCGCCCGTATCTATTCATGAGTGTTGGTGTACATTGTTGGTATACAGTAAGTATACGAACACTGATATACGAGGCAGTCCTTCTGGGAGGACAGAAGGTAGAGAGCTGCTTTGACATACGATATATTAGAATCGGTAAGGACCCTGGGTTAATCAGTATAATTAGAGACAATGCTGTAGCAGAGATCAGGATTGTAGTAGTACTGAATAGTCGGTGCATAAAGGGCATACATCTACAGCATATCAATACAATAGTCGTGCTTCACCCCGTATCTCTGCGGTAATTTCACGAGTGATTTCTAAGTTAATTAAAATTGTGTCAAAGTTATGTATCCGTGGATGAAATAGAATATTAGAGCTGAAAGTTAATGTGTAGTGATAGATTTATGTACATGTATGTTTATGTAATACAATATAGTTCTTAATTAAAGTCTCTGAAAATATCAGTAATTTCGTGGAACACTCGTGATACTATAGTGATTAGAAAATGTCATCAATATATAACTTTGGTACTAAAATGCACGTATGTGGATTTACTATTAAGAAACCCTACACGAATGTCATGCACATCGAATCAAACGTTGTATTTTACGTTCTATAGTATCATGAACATCCTTCAGATACGAGCTCACTTAATAATATATTCTGTACATGGACAAAAAAATACTAGTAATTATTAAGTTCATCATCTCTGCGTCTGACGTCTTCAATGACATACATCAATATTGATCCTGGATGTATTCTGCTGTTCCTGATTACACAAATAGCCATGTTTTTAGACCCCACTGAGACTAAATTGAATTAGGATAATGGACAGTAAACCAAATGTCGGGTTACGGATAATGTAGTATCTACACTGCTAGCAGTAATTGCAAGGTTAATAACGGTGCAGTGTATATATACAGAACTAATCAGTTGTACATTATTTGGTTATGGACGGTGTTGAGTCTACACGTCTGTTAAGATGCGCCCTGAAAGGTTAGATAATGCATTAATTGCCACTAAATTAGACCACAACATGAACTATATACAGTAAATAGTAAGACAGTAAAGTAGGCAACCAGTTTGACATATTATATCCAGGGAAACTGTGTACATGGTATACGTTTTAAACTGTGCAGTATTAGGTTTCATGTACAAGTGACGGAAACATCGTCGACTTCGGAGATACTTACGGAACCTAGCGAATGTGTCGAAGTAAATATAGTAATGATTTCACACGTTGTTGAGTACAGACAGCATTTTCGTATATTTGACAATACATTTATTTGGTGGAAAAAATATATAAAAATATTTTGAATATAAATTTAATATTGAGTGGTTTTGAACTACGTTCTGCCAGTATCCGCTTTCCACGCCCCTGACCCTGTGGAAGCAATGGGAATAATGGTGCGTGCGCATGCATGTTTGTAAGCCATAAGATCAATGGCGATGACCGGACTCTTTGATATAATTACACTCCTTGAGCTCGTTAGTAGTTTAGAACCAATAAGCCGATAGAGAGCAGCGTTCATAAACATAATAGTATAGTTTTTAATGGCTTTACCGAAACCGTTTATATTAGACGTCCGTTACTAATACAAATTGCGTTGGTAAACGTTAGCTCCCATTCGATGTCTCCTATAAATACCAGGCAATAATCACGTAATATAAACCTGAGTGTGTCGACGTCTTATAATCAGAGCCAGTGCACGGTACAGTAACAATTCTGCATGGTTATAATCGAACACCGCTCACGGAGCAATTACATGGATTATTGATCACCCGTAAACAATGCCTAATGCCAGTTGTGCTGAAAACATATTTGGGCCGTATTTGGACCACCTATACATGTTTACTACGATCACCTAGCAGGTAGATATTATGTATTTTCATTTTCAATATATGTCTTTGATTTCTATATAAGTAGGATAAATGGCATTGGCTGTTTCGTTGTGAAACACTTTATATGGCGTTAAGTAGCTGACACACAGTGATCGGGGCTTGAACAGTTTCTTCTCATAACGTAGTTTTTGTACACTACTGTTTGCTTCACAATGTAATAGCGGGATATGCATTGGAATGAAGTCTGAATCTACATGCTTAAAGGTATTGATAAACCGCTGCAAGATTCGTTAACTATACTGTTTGTAGTTAAACAACTAGAATAGTGTGCAAGTTCAGGTATTTGTATATATTTTCTCCAATGCAATTATTTATGAAACGTCATTGGAATTATAATGGCCTACTTCGGGCGGTTACGCTAGTTTAGCCCGGATAAGCTTTCGTGCTTCTTGTGCATGTTCGTGACGTCACTCTAGCCTTGCTTTCACGACCTCTATCATTACTTTCAAACCGCCCGAAGTAGGCCAATATATATTTTTTAAACTCATCGTATAAGTATATGAACTCACACTGCTGTGGGTCAGTATGAAAGAATGTGGCTGTCTTCAATCACCATCACACCACATGGGTTCGCTGATATAGTATATATTATATAGATCTAATATAGCTAATCTAATATTTATGATATTAGATTTGTAGGCGAGGTTGACCTAGACTGGTAGCATGTCGCCTTCATATTATTATTATTATTATTATCATTATTATTATTAATAATAATAATAATTATTATTATTTTGTTATTATTATTATTAGTATTATTAGTATTATTTTATTATAATTTTATTGTATTTTTGTTTATAGTAACTTTCTGTTTAGATCTAGATATTGATGCCAACTTTAAAACAAAAAATTATTATTTATTATTATTCTATCAGAGAACCCCTTAGCTGCAGAACTGTAGCTATAAGATGCCCCGTTTACTATTTTGCTATCTATTCTGGCACCCTATAGCTACAGGGG
>JAUTBZ010165796.1:0-10665 GCA_032361785.1 Lepetodrilus galriftensis | reverse complement strand
CACAGGAGCGGATTTAGTAAGTTGGATAACTTTTTTCCAATCCTTTTCTGATGAATAAAATATGTTTAAATCAAAAACATAATAACCAAACAGTCATTTCACTGTTAAATATTGTTACCAACAATTCTATACCAATGCCATGTCTGCATTGTTAGCTTATGAACGGATTTGGATCCGTGTCGACATGTCATCTAGTTCAGTTATTTAAACTTCGTGGTAATGGCACCCTTTAGGCTTTATTATCGGACATTTGACTCGGATATGGCCAGAGCGGAATGTCCAATAGTATAAAGGGGACCATTACTACAACGATTACCTATCTGAACTACATCCATCGTCGAGACACCGGCTATAAAGGCTGCGATTTCGAGGATGAACTTAGTCTTTATTAAAGACGTTTCATAGATTTTTCAATTTGTATTGATTTCTGACTTTGTTTTTAAAAATCGAAAACATTGTCACAAAATGTCGACTATGATGAATTAGGCCTACATCCTGACGACATGTCAAAGTGCCTACAACTTGGTGTCTTCCGACTGAAGAGCAACTTGAAACTGCGTGTCTGGAGCTTGGTCTATTGGAATAATCCATCCCTTCTCATCCTCCGTGTTGATGGACAGGACCGGATGTGACCCGTTCACGGTCAAGGTCGTCTCGGTGACGGTCTGTTCGTCCTTGGTCATCTCAGAATCGGGGACGGGGTTTTCTGTACCGTGGCATTCTTTGCCTTCATGCAGCTTGGCTCGCTCCTGTGAACAATCAGATGGAATAAGCTATAAGATGCCACGATGACGTTCTTTCACATACCTATAGCATTATATGAAGCATAATTGCTTGAATGAGACACAAACGGACATAAGTGCAAGTCGACACACAGGCGCTTGTCACAAATATATTGGATTCGTATTACTAGATCTAATATTATTCTAGTATTCCGAATCCAATATGTGTGACAAGCGCCTATGGTTCACCCATTTACAGGATGTAGGCCTACAACTTAGTTCAGAATGACGTATATATCGCACTATATGCATTTAGCTAGCAGTATCCATGCATATAGCGGATATCAGAATCATAAAGGGGACGAAGCAACCTTTTCCTATGTACAAGCATGGACGTCATTTACTTGTGACTGGCCATATATCCTAATGTTATAAGCTAACGTTGTAGTATTTAGAATGATGAAGTGTATCTTACCGCGTCCTTCCCAGTGTCCCACGATCGTTGATGACGAAACATTCGTAGATACGCCAAGCCGAAAATGAGGATCAGAAGACAGATGGTCGCCATGACAATGATGGCGATGAAGAGCGGAAGTTGGTCGTAGAACAGGCCGTATGAAGGCTGGGCGTCGGACGTGGTGGGAGCGGTCCTCTCTCCGTACTTGTAGAAGTCGACAAGTTGAGTACCCATCTGCAAAAGAAAAATAAATGTTTTCCTATTCTTGTTCAATATAGAGACCATCGACATTATGCAGAGCTGCATTGCGTCCTGCTATAGACTTACTAAATCTAATGTGTGGTATTATAAAGTTTGTTTCTGTAACGAATTGCCGTATTATTCAAGTACATGTTTTCAATAGCGTCAAAATAATGGTCTTCATACCATAATGTATGCCGAGAAGCTCTGACCGTCATAGTACAGCTTGACGTTGTATTGACGGTAGAAGGTAACCTCCATCAAAGCCAAGGGGCGCGCAGTTTACAGATTGCGCTAGCGGTGTAGCATAAACATATGGCATTCTCGGCTTAGCCATAATGGTATCGTACCTCGGTTAGGTATACACTTGATCAATGCACCAACGATTCACTACGCCTAATTCATAGATATTCTTATACGTCAAGTCTAACACTTATGGCAGTTTACAAGTAAACCTGTTATCTACTGTAGGAATGCACAATCAGCTATTGCTGTGGAACCGTTCTTCGACTCCTACCTTGTCTTCGAACTCTCCCAAACGTCCGCCCTGAAGAACTCGAAACATCTGTAGGAGGTCTTCGGTGCTTGCCGTAACTGCAATAAATACCGGTACATTATTTACAGTACAATACAATACAAAGTAAAATACAAGATACAATACAAGGGACAATACAATATAATGGATAATACAAGGTGCAACAACATTTTGTAGGAATTGTAAGACACACCACATGTAATGATAATCCAATAACAATTGCATTTGCATTTTAATGTGAAACTGTTCTCCGCATTGGAAATAATACAGGGTATCGTTTCTCGAAAGTCTCATATATCTACTACGAGACTCTCGTGGCGATCTCTAATACATGGGTATCGTGCACTTATAGTAATCTGGACTACGCTCCAGTCCGCAAACTAGGGTACTAAAAGGGACTTCTACCCTTCCCTGGAAGTCAACGTAACTAGGAGGTCTATACCCTTCCCTGTGGGAGATGCTTACCCTGATGTCCCTGCGCGTCCATGTACGTGACCTTGACCACCACGGCCACAGCGTTGTCCAGCAGGTCCTCCTTCAGCACCTCGACGTCGTCCACTGTGAAGGTGTGGGTCAGTTTGTGTCCAGGCTTGTAGTACGTGTTCAGTAGGACCACCATACTGACCGGTGTCCGCTCCGGGTAGTCCACTGTCACCTGCCACCACGACGAAGGTAAATGATTAGCACGGCCACGAAGAAATGCGACTGTGGTGCAAGTGTTTACTTTACGTTAGGATAAATACTATGTACTGTAGTTCTATTTGAACGATCTATAGGGTGTTGCAGTAATTTGGAGGAAATTCCGAATAGAACATAACATGGTGTCTAGGACCCCATTGCTGAGAACATTTGTAGTTATTACAATTGTAGTTATTACAATTGATTGCAGGTAAAATGGTAGGGACCAACTACAAATGTAATAGGTTTGGTTGCGCGAATCACTTTATAATCTCTACAAAAAATTATCGCTAAGCATATTTTCAAGGAATGCAGGGATAAACGGGTTTCATTCTCCTGTACCACAGTGGGTGGTAGAGAAAAACAACAACTTGAACTTGAACTTGAACTTGCAATGGACTTATGCTTGTAGGATAGCTGGTCCCTAATTATATGATTTACAATTCTGAGAAACTGGGTCCTGAACATGAAGGTAATTTATTCTCCTTCTGTCCTTATACACATGGAACAGGATCATCTTGAAATCGGCCCAAAACGCCATTACATTTTTCTTTTTTTAATAATCCTCCACTCACTCAGTTCTTTCTCTTCAACTTACCTCGGTTTGCTTAAACTCGAGTACAATACGCCCATCTACGACTGAACTCGTCGGTGATGACGTCGTACGATTTGACGCTGTGGATGTATGAAGGGGAGCTGAAGGAGAGGAAGCATCAGTTGCTGCTACGGGTGACGTCACATCCTCCGTCGTGGATGTTGCTGCCATTGTTGATGTTCGAGGGAGAGGTAAATTCGGTTCAGAGGTTTCTGATGCAACGGATGTCGCTGTCGTTGATGGTGGCGTATCGGACGGTGCTGACGTTGATGTTTCAGTTGAATCTGTGTGTATTTGAGAGTCTGTAGTATCGGTGATTTCTTTTTCACTGACTGTAGAAAGAACTGTGGCGTTGGTTTGAATATATTCTATAGTGGTAGTATCTATGACATCTGATTCACTGACATTCACCGAGTAAGACGTATCGTTAGCTTCGCCTGACGATACATTGGACGTGTCTAATATTGTGGAATCAGTGTCGTTCCATGAAGTTACGATTCCTGCATTTGACATGTTCCTGTCAGAACTGTTGCTTTCTGTAGTCAGTTCCTCAGCAACTTCGTAGGGACTGTAGGTGATGTTATCGGTCCCATTTCCCTGGGTGGTGTTGAATTTTGGTTCCGTGGTGATACGGTACAAGCCTCGTGTCACAGTCGTCAGTTCCCGAGTCTCTACCGATACCACAGAATCTGAAATGGTTGAACACATCCATTGATATTAAAATTAATACTGGTAATTATACTAAATTTGTGCAGTTATAAAAGCATTCAAACGTAATAATTCTTGGGTATTACGTCAAATAATTTAGTTGATCATGTACTACCTTGAAAGGCTTGCCCATGTAAAGTGCAAGTTCATATCACGTGATCAACAAAACGTATGTGACGTATTACGCAAGGATATTCACGTTTGAAGTTAAACGTGTGACAACTAAAGGTCGCTAGTAATACTTTACTTATCTACTCAATTGTTCAGAGGAGACATAACAAGAATACCACGAAGCCAAAACAGCAACACACGTTCATGAATGACAATGCGTAGGTTAAAGACTTTTATTTTCATTGAATTTAGAATCAGGCCCCAATATTACGAAACTCTTCCGAGTAATACTTCACGTTCAGTTCAAGGATATACGTTCACAAATCCCCATATAAAATCGGAGCTTGAGCAAGAAATCGTACTCAAAACGTATCGTAATCTCGGGGTCTGGGTATCGTTTCACAGAGCTCTCTTATAGCCGCTAAGATACCATACAATATTATTTTTAGCACTCTCTTAGCAATGTATTAGCTATCGGCAAAGAGAGTGCTATGGTCTCTTAGCGACTTAGTAAGAGAGCTCTGTGAAACACTACCCAGGTCGCACAGGAAATACTACCATACTGCACATGTAGTATTTTATAATATTTTATAATATTTAAAATATTTTATAATATTTTATAATATATTGTGGTTTCTTAATTCTACGTTAATCAGTTTCCTATGTGAAACCCACCCTCCGTGTCGTTGTCTGCTACCACATGGTTAGTGACATTCAACGCAGGCAGTGCTGGTGATAGAAGACAAAATGTGCAATAAAGGCATATAATACCATGCAATGCTAAACAACAAACATTAGACACTAATCTTAGTATGAACTCCTAGAACGCTCCAACAATGTGACACAGTTTGTAGACATCACTGTCGCATTTTTGTAGCTTTCTACGAGTTCGTACACATATTATTGCGTCTACTGTTATGTGTAATATAGACCCGTGAACATGATACTGCATATAGTATCTATCTGATTAATAATGACTATAGATTTATTCTATAGATACAGAATAGAGGGTATTCTAAAAAAAAATGAAATTGTGTAAACAATTTGACAAATATTATCACACTGTAGACTGTTTTCGTATATATATACTTATATAATAGTACGGTTGTATTACATTTAAATGCATGCTACAAATGAACTTGAAATCAGACACTCACTTTCTGCCTCGTTAACAGTGCTGTTCTTTTCAGGCAGTGCTGATGGTAAGAAGAAAACATTTTCAATAATATATCTATCATAAAAATAACCATACATTTTCAATCAAAGACACTATTTAAGACAGCCATGTATACTTTCATTCCAGTGGTGCGTTCAAAGACGCAAGCGGCTTGCAAGCGGCTTACTAAACTAGCCACTGTCTCAACAAGAGTCGTATGAACCGTAGATGGGACAGGGAAACAGTTTAGCTAAGCCGCTTACTCAGCCCTTGTGTCTTTGAACGCTTCCCAGACTATGGACATAACAGGTATATGAATCTATTCATTTGGTATCCATTACAAATGTAAACAATATTGCGATGTTGTATACGTATAGACGACGTGTATGTATTGTATATTTTCGTTGAGAATCTCACCAAGACAACTTTCCTCTGGCATACATCTAGAGGGTGTAACTCGCAAACATTGTATCATGTCTTCATTGCAAAGCAGAGGGAAGGCTGAAACGGAAGCTCAGACTGAAAATAGCTGAAATTCTCAACATGATTGAAAATATAGTGAAAATATAGTTGAAATTATTAACTTGATTAAAAAACACCACAATGTAGCCTAGTTGAAATTATCAACTCGATTGAAAATATTTCTGAAATTGATTGAAAACATAGTTGAATTGTTCAACTCGATTGAACATATGTAATGGTTGGAATTTTCAACTCGATTACAAATATACTAGTAGTAGAAATTATTAACTCAATTGAAAAAAACCACTATGTAGTTTTAACTCGATTGAAAACAGTTGAAATCATCAACTCGATTGAAAACATAGCTATACTTATCAACCCGATTGAAAACCATTTACCACACCATGACACACATGATCATTGATCATGAAAGAACTTATAATTTAAATCAGCTATTGACATTTTAGTTACATACGGCATTGCCCTACCATTCAATAGAGTTTGATATCTGAACAATTTTCCGAAGTATTTATGTTGTATATAGGATTCCTGGAAGAAGAGACATACGCAATGTGCTCTCCCTATTATTCTCGAAAATACATCTGTTTCTCCACACATCAAGGTCAGTATTCATAGTAATACTGAATTACCAATATTGTCGTAAAATCTTTTCAGTTATGCCATTATAAACATGCAAATATGTGGCGTACTATATCAGCCCATTAGATAAACCTGATACTCACTGACGTGAGTTGGGTTTGTTGGTACTCCGTGTTCAACCATTACATCAGTCGGAGTCGTCTTTCTTCCGTCTGAAATCCACATACAGGCAGGATGAACTTGAAAACTTATACAATACTAGTAATTGAAACTGGTCGTACTGCTTCTTAACTGATCTTGTCAGTTGCATTGGTAATCCTCTGTCCTACATATGAATTAAACACTATGTTAGTCTGGTTAAACGTAATTTGAAAGTCTTCAATATAGTTATTACAATGGCATTATTATTATTATTATTGTTATTGTTATCATCATCATCATCATCCATCATCATCATCATCATCATCGCCGCCGCCGCCACCACCACCACCACCACCACCATCATCATCATCATCGTCGTCATCATCACCACCACCACCACCACTACCACCACCACCATCATCATCATCGTCATCATCATCACCACCACCATCATCACCACCACCACCACCACCATCATCATCACCACCACCACCATCATCATCACCACCACCACCACCACCACCACCATCATCACAATCAGCATCATCATCATCATCACCACCACCACCATCACAATCATCACAATCATCACAATCACCAGCACGACCATCATCATCATCATTAATTATTATATTCAATATTATAATCATTGTCACCTTCTACGCAGTAGCGCACGTTGCATCTATCCAACTTTTGCAGACGGTACGCTAGAAAAGACGAGCAGTTCCGTATGCTGATTGGCTGTCTGAGCACGCAGCAGTCGTACTTTTTTAACACGTCATACGCCCCGCACGACCAAGCGTCCACTTCCTGCCCCGCTTCCGGGAGTTGTCTCCCTTCCAGGTCCACGCGCATTGAGATATTGGCACCACATGCTTTCGGCTGAAATAAATACAACCATGATGTATTAATATGGAATATATGTACACCATTGATTACCTTACAGGATCTGTGTCTTCCAATAAGGATAATTTGAAATATTATTTTCCCAGCCATTCAGATCAAATACCATTATTGATGGACATTTGTTCTTTGGTGGTATCATGACCAAAGCCATCATCAAAAGTAGCTTATGGTCAGCAGGAAAGGTCAGAGGAATCTCAAGCTACCAGAATCACTTATCTGGAGATGTTCACTATTAATTATATTGCTCTGAAGGAACAACAACTGGGGATGGACCAGGATTTAGTATTTAAACTCCAGGGCACCCTTTTACTAACATGGTATCCGATATGAAAAGAGCCCTGTCCAAAACCTTCTTCAAATGGTGTCCTGGCCATGGTCTACACCACAAGGAGACTTTCTTGCAAGAGTGTACTGACCTACACCGAAATGGTATCCGCTACGAGACATTCTTGAAAGAGCGCCCTGCCCAAAACCTTCTTGAAAGGGTGTACTGACCTACACCGACATGGTATCCGCTACGTACGAGACATTCTTGAAAGAGTGCCCTGCAGGGGCGGATCCAGACGTTCAGGTTAGGGGGGTGGGGGTGGGGCATTTTAGAGGGGGCTCATAATTTCACCATAATACAAAATATTTGTTTATTGAACAAAATTGTCCAATTCTATGGGCAAGTCGGGTGAGCACCCCCCTTGAATCCGCCCCTGTGCTTAGCTACATGTAACCTATTTTACAGAATACCGGGTTATGACTAACTGCTATGAACACCCGCTGTCTTGTTTAGCATATACTGTCAACGTGTTTACCGTAGGTTAAGAAGCGACACGATATATGACTTTAATAAGATTGACTACTGATCCTTGGTTCGTCAGTACCAGCTGGTGCTCGCAGACGCACTGCAATTGTAGGCGCCACACGTGTAGCAGGTTTCCTCTTGCTGGTGGTGAACGAAGTAATCTTGAGAGCGGTCTCTAAACCTCAACAGAAACATCGGACTTAAATCATCCGGGTTTCATTTATATGTTCACGTATATTTAATGTAATGTTGTCCATAGTGTAACTGCCTGCATGTTAGGAATATTTCTAGATATGGTTGCTGAATTTACAGTTTGTAGAGGCGGCGGCTGCAGATGTAGCAGGGTTCCACGTCCGTTTAAAATCCCCAAAATATACCCTAGGGGTGTGAACCTACCTGCAACAACTGTGTAACATGTGTAACCCACCACGGCTGGTGCAGTCGCACTAAGGACAGGAGGTGCACGTGACAATAATATACATGTACGTGGTAAACATACCGTGTGTTTCGTCGTTCTGTTGAAACTTGCTCTCACCTCTGTTTGCCCATCCCCTGAAGCACAAGGTGACCCTGAAACTCAAGATGGCCACCCTCTGAAAGAAATGTGATCATTCTCTGAAACTCAAGGTAACTATATATCCTCTGAAACACAAGATATCCACAGAACCAAGACAGCGCAACGATATCATTCACGACGAGAGCCGCAGCTATCTATTCAATATATTAAAGGAGCTACGACTAATATAGAGAATACTAAACTCGCTTCCGTGTGATACCATTTTTATTAAACGAGTGACTAGTTTTGGTATTTAACGAGCGTAAGCGAGTTAGATACCAAAACTATGCACGAGTTTAATAAAAAATGGTATCACATGCAATAAATCAGTTGATTTTTACAAGAATGTTTCCCCACTGTCAGCTCAGACTATATTTAGGTAACGCTCATGAATACATAATATACTCGACCGCTTTAACAGTGATGCCACTGTGTTCATGCGTCGTAAATAAATAGTTCCTTGGATTCAAATGAAATATTTCTATATAAAACATAAAATAAAGGTGGAATTCAAACTTGCTTTAATAGCAATCAAATGTAGGTGTGTATCAAGTAAAATAGTGCTAAAATGCCACATTAATTAATTCTGGAATGTCACCGAGTCGAGATGCACATGTAACTCTAGTCTCTACACTCGACTGGTCATCAAGTTCGCAAACTGTCAACAGATGAAACTAGAGGACTCGCAAGTAACTTCAAGGATCGGAATAATATTGTTAATGGATCCAGCAATGAGCGAGTTCAGGGACTGGCGGGACATAACATTGATACATGATGATGAGATAGAAAAGCCACTTTGTTGTGAGGAGCGTGGGACTGAGACTTGCAATGGCGGGGCTGGGGGAGCGGGGTGCGTTTGGCCTGATTAAAAGTAGTTTTAGCTATAAATAGAACAGTGATATCTCACTAGTGAGAGATCAGCCAACAGTTACGACATGGGTGATCTCTCAACAGTTGTGTAATAATACATGTTACGTCCTGTATGCATGTTTGGTTATATTGGGCCAGTTGCACTAATAGAACAGTTTTGTCAATTAAGGGGTGGATAATACCAATATATTATATTGTAATGCAATAATAACAGAAGTTGCGTCATACATGCATTGTGAAATGATGAAATCGTGGATGTTGCTATTCAGTCTATTGTCAACGCCACGTAATGGATAAATTTAACTGTCAGGATACACATCACGCCAACGCGGGATTCTCCATTCTATCTCCCGGTCGATCTCTAGCTACGAGGACGTGTGCAGGGGTGTACACGGCAGATAAGTTGCGTGTGAGAGTTTGGCTCGACGTTATACACGATAGAGGTAAGCAATTGTATGTTCTAGTCGCGCTGTGAACGAATTTATACAGAGTGAATCTTTGCAATAATGGAACCGTTGTAATTGAATCTGATTAAACACTATTGTGGTATTATTGCAATTTCGCACCATGCGTATCGTCTTCAATCAATCAATTATATTTATATATTATTTTCAACCCTTGAACAGGTTATAATAGAACTCTTAATTTCAACTACATATGTACTAGTATGTGCCCTACTGTCAGATAGTTCACGGCTCTCGCATCTAAATCTGGTTGTACTGAATTGAATGTTCCGAAATATGATCGCCACCTTTTACTTCAAGGAGATCCAAATTACCCTTGTGTAAGTCGTAAAGTGGCTCCATATCACTATTTTCTCTCAGATCCACGAACTATTTTTATATCTTAAGAATTTAACTAATATCGGTGGTTATGATTATGATGACACACAAATAATTAATTGAAGAACTTATCCATCTGATTAAATAAATAACAACAACACACGCTTATAGCGTCATTGACAGCGCATTTTCACGTGATTATATACAATTTTAGACGTGATGCATTTATGAAAAGGAAAGTATATTTTAGTTTCCAGAATATACTAGCATGCATATTACGCTTTTATGTTGCGTGTACATGTCTACGCCCCTCATTCATTTCATCACGTTATATTTAAGGTGTGTTATAACTT
>JAUTBZ010165774.1:0-10667 GCA_032361785.1 Lepetodrilus galriftensis | reverse complement strand
GATAATTACATTTCAGATTACAACGATGACGGGAACAGCGATATTAACCCCGGGTATGATATCGTTGTCTCGACAGTGATACCGTTGTAGTGCTATTGTCGTCTTAGGGCTGATTGCTATTGGAACGCCAATGTAACGACCAATGACGCATTGATTCAGGATCAGTGACGATGCAGTTAGGATTGGTTAGGATACAGTTAGGATCAGTTAGGATGCAGACTCTTCACAGGAACATTGGCGATACATTGACGTCTTCAGAAGTGTCTGCCAGACGGGTAATGACGACATACAACACACCACAGTTTCAGCTTTACAAAATGTTTTAATGAGCCATAGTCTTGTGACAGCTGACCATTATTGAGCAAGCACAATGCCATTATCAAGTCCTTTTATGCACTTCCGGTTTCTTTAGTGCCATTTTTCCATATCAGTCTTACATCAGTCTTATCTCAAGCAGAAAACAATACAGACAACAAACATCATCAACATGTATGGGATCCCATTGGGATGTACATGATATTCTGTGAAAACACATCGATATAAAGGCATATAAAAAGAACATCCTGATTGAGAAATACTAAGCCTAGAAACGAGTCACAGTATACTGTGGCTATTCTCCCTGATGTATGTATAATGAGCGGACTACATCTGGAATCTACACCGACGTGCAATTTCTTAATGTAATCTGTGTTCAGTGTTCAACAGATTTATCCCTTTCTATTTTCATCCTCCCTAGACAATAATCTGGATTTGCGCCCATCTAGTGACCTTACAGTATGGAATTAGTATGACTGTAAGGTGACACGAGTGCAGGATGGAGGAGTCTAGATCTAAGGCTGGTCCTACCTCTCATGACACAGCGCCGTAGTAAAGACGTCTACATCTGCTAAAGCGACTGATCTGGTATACAATATATACAATACAGTCATCACGCAGGGTCGTGAAAACATAGTTATGTACGACCCGTTTGTCACGAACATCCAGTGAATTGTCATCACCAGAAACAATAACTCTCGTCTACAACCTATAACATATAACATTGTCGAATGAAATATGTTGGCTGTCTTGAAGACATCCTTAGAAATGCTAGCTCATGAATACCCCAACCAGCAACACTCGGGACTCATGTACAAAACGGCGTAATTCTAAATGCCATCGCTTCCCTATTTGCGATAAATCTGGCACGCGTTCCCTATTTTTCGCCAAATTTCCCGCAAATAGGGAAGCGAACTCTGGCACGAGCGAGAGAGTGCGCTTCCCAATTCCCTCCGTGTGCGGTGACCTAAGGTAACCGTATATCAAACCTAACCAGAGGCTACGCCATTGATACGGTTGGAGAAGGTTATATCAGAGTTACGGCCCTTCTTACAGGAGAGTACTGGGTATGTTTCTCGAAGCTCTCGTATCCACTATGAGACCATAGCGCTCTCGTAAGAGTACGATCCCCATGTATTAGAGATCGCCACGCGGGTCCTTATGGTCTCGGAGTAGATACTGAGATCTTCGAGAAACGATACAATGTTGTACACATTATATACATAGGATTGAATGGCCTAGTAATACTCTGTAGCTTGACAGGAGATGCACATACCTAATTATCTAAATGACGATGACACTCGCTATCAATATCCACGTTACATATTATAGTAGCATGGTACGTGACGAGATAGAAACACACATTGATGTAACATAACTAGATGCATGTAGTTAAGGAATGACGATAGCAGAATACGGATTCCCGATAGACTTAATTAATTATTCCGTGAAATAGGATAGAATGATACATTACAAGACATGCCCGGGAATTAACTTAACATTCGTCCTCAGTAGACATGCAAAATGTCAATGCCAATATGGGCAATTTTAGGAAATATGACAGAATGTATCGCAATAATTAATAAATAGTTATTGTAGACTTGAATCAGGCCATTATTATTTTTAATACATATGTAATTTTTTTAAATATTATTTTCTTAATGTACTTTTATTTAAAAAATATTCTGTCCAAAAATATATTTAAAAAGAATTTTAATTACAAATTAAAAAAACCCAAACATATATATTAAAAGAAATAATGGCCCTATTCAAGTGCCTGTGCGTCATCTGACATTTCAAATTGTAGTATCGGAATAGCAATGCTATAATACTACGATGTTTGCTCTGGACATTTTGTTCTTATTGAAAAAGCTATAAGATTTACAGAGCGATACTAGTATACTAATGTTAGGTCGGCAACTTTGCAAGAGTACTGAAGCACCTTCTGAATGCATACTTAATTTAATTAATAGTTTGAAGAGAGGAACATAGTGTTCGTGAATATGTAACAGAGTTGGTATACAATAAAGCACCGTTTTATCTGCATGTTCGCGCGGGAATATCAAGCTTGGTAGATAGAAAATAATATACAACCATCAAATATGCTGATTTGACACATTTTGGCAATAGTAGGTCACAGACTATTGAAGCAAAACAAACAAAAATGTTATTCAGCGATGGAATTTAGTGATATTTATAATGTTTTAGATATTAGTGATAAGTATTTTGCTGTTTATAAACACGACATTTATGTTGGCAGTCAACATACCCTTCAGACATAATATATAATCATATTGCAACCTGATATATGAGCGACTGAGAAATAAATAACACAGTGTCTTGCACTGAATAGCACGGAGAATGGCGATACACTATTTAAAATGTTTAATTTGTTATCAGATATTACGATAAGAAACTGAATTGAATTGCAAATACAGCTGTAGGGAAGTGAGTACAGATATAGCCGCTTGTAACCGGCTTGTATAATCTTGGTAAACACCCATTAGTGTGTCAAGTAGGTATAGGTAGTTCTACTATTGCTAGGGAAAACTGACACCCAACATTGAATAATAGCCATTATTTCATTTCGTGAACACATATCCTTCATCTTACTTCAAGAACGACCATTGCATGTTATTTGTATATGTATCTAGCTGTATTATTGTATTTCCCGGTACCACGGTGGGTGACAGTATGGGAATAATCGTGTAAACATGAACTTGGCAGTAGTTTGCACGGTTCTGCGTATTCGGACTTACTAACGGTGGACGCACATTGTACGAACATACAATAGATCACGGGGATACCTGTCAGATATAGAACACCTGAATAAACAATTATCAATAACTGACCTCTTGGCCCGTGGAAGGGTTAATATCATGTTTAACTTCATCAGATTCACACAACGATTACAGACATTGAAGACACAGTATATATCATAGACTATCACGGATATGCATAATTAAGAACGACATCTAATGAAAACTTCAACTATAGGGAATATTTAGCTTTGGTAAAGAAGACATATATGCAAGTTATATATAAAAGAAACGATGGTTCTGTAGCGCACTTGGTAGTAATGTTTACTTGATATATATTGTTTGTTATATTCCTATCAAGCAATATGGTATCACTTTGTGTTTTCTTGATAAAAAGGTAGACAATAATTTTTCTGGATTGTATTAAAAATAATTTTCCAAGAAAGAAAATTAATACCAAGAAGAACGGTACAGAGGTTAAATGTATCTTTAAAACCATAAAATACCCCTCAAACCTCAAAATATAATTTAAAACCATCATACACGTATTTTCACAGTGATAAATGTATCAGAATACAGCTACCATAGTTACGTCGACATTTATGCCTATTAAACAAACGGCGTGATTTCAGAATCTTGGCAAGGACTTGGATTCAAACCGAGCAAGCGCATACCGAATCGAATGAAGAAGTACAAATTACAGCCTTGGGAACCCTTTCATGACGCTTTCGTTTCCACTAAGATAACAAAGCGCTCTCGTAGGTGATAGCTACGAAAGGACTACGGTCTCTTATCTGATACGAGAGCTTCGTGAAAGTATACCCAGGTACGTGTCCACAGGTATATAATATAGTGACCACACGCCTCATCCTCTCATCCAATCACGATCTTGTAGCCAGATCACAGAAAGTTCGTGCTTGACAAGGTTTTACGTAAACCTACTTGATAAAACCTTGCATACATCTTTGGTAAAGAATTAAGTCCGTTATAAAGGTTACCAATTCCACTCATGCTACCCGTTCTAGGCCTATTCTCGAAACGTACTTACGAACTTCTTAGCCTAAGAACAGTTCGTAGCCATACTATAAGAATCGCTAAGATCGTCTTACGATCGTAAGAACGTTTGGGGGAACAGGCTCCCTGAACATAATGAAAGAGTCATAACTTGTCCATAGCCTTTGGAAATCATCACTTTAAAATACAAAGGATGTCACATTAATGCGCTACAGGAAAAGATAACGAGCGAAAACTAACGTCTTTGAACACTAAATCCTATTGTTATACTGTATGTGCCTTGTTACCATACTTAGTAATCAATCCGCGGACTCATTTTCACGAGGCCATAAACTGCTTAGTGTTATTCAAATAGCTATCACATACAGTACTAGCTATACTTAAATGAGAGCACATAGTCCATTATGTTATCAATTTGAGCCATATTGCAAATAACAGTTAAATACGTAGGAAGGAAGAGTATACTGCATTGGGTTTGTGTAACGAGGAACGTATTCAATGGCAAGAAGGAAGGGTTTTACACAAGACGCATAGCAGAAAATAAGACGTCATAACTTGAAGGCACATTTTGACAAAATGATAAATTGCATAAAAGATTACATGATATATACTACAGTATAGTTACTTATGAAGAAATAAGATAAGACCCAGCCAAACTAAAATCACAAAGGGTTTCTAATCAAGGAGAACATCAACTTGGGGGATAGCACTTTAGTATGCACACAGCCTGGTGATATTATGTTACATATATTATGCAGAACATGTCCAGCCTTTAGCTTATATATCCTACCCGGACCGATCTACGGCGAATACTGGATACAAATATCTACCATAAAACAATGAAATATCTCCTGAGTGACGTTGAACTGAACACTTCATTAAAATCACGACAATGATATGATCTAGAGGCCATTATGCAATATACTGGAACAACTATAGGGTGGCAGGTGCTTGCACCAACACCTACCATACACATCACTGTGTCACTGTGATATAATAACAAACACAACGTAATAACATTAGTATAGGTGCAATGACCTCGCGATTATGCTAACCTTCTGAAGTTCAAAAGCTGCCGTACAACAAAAAAAAAGAACGATTTTCAAAAATCGGTTTGGAAGATTGTGTCGTACGTATATGCACGAAGGCCTCAATTACAAAGGAAATGCATTCATAATATCATGTACATGGGATACTGACTACAAATGCCATTACTACACAGGGGACTGTACCGGGATCCAACACCACTCATCATAGTTCTGATGAAGTCTGAGCTCCAATGTTCTCAGCTGCTGAAGGACGTGCTTCAGAAGACATCGAGTTCCACCTCGAGGAGCGGAGTAGCGACGTGTAGCACTATTGAGTCAGAAGTCGTCCACCTTCTCTGACACGTCACCTCCACAGCCTTCTCAACACCCACACCATTTACGACGTCCTCAACCTCCAAAGCAATAGGACTTCCGGTCCTCAACTTCAAAAGCAATGCGACCTCCTCCTCCCCCTAAGCAATGCGATGTCCTCAACTTCAAAAGCAACGGAAGGATTCATCTTGCCATGGAGGGTACTGTAGAGGTACCTTGGAAGCTCCGTCCTGAACAGACATTTAATGTATAACCAATACTCATAGACTCTTGATGACCTCATACCACCTCTTCTGTCATCGTCTCTGGCAGGTGTCCATTGGTAAGCGGAGCCCTGGAATTGGCAGAACTCATTTCATCCTGCCTCTTGGGAGTGTCAGAATAATACCGGTGGCAGTACGTACAGTTAATGATTTCATCAAAGCACTCTCCCAGGTCGGACGACAGCTTGGAGTACAACACTGGTCGCATCGCCTTGTCCACTAGCAGCAGGCACAGGAAGTAGTCCGTGAGTATATTTAGCGTCTTTATGTACCCGTCGTCAGGATATGCGTTTATATTGTTTTTGACAAGGTGGGTAACCCTGAAAGGCAGCTCGCAGACCACGAAACAGATGATGACCACAGACACTAGCCGCGACATCTGCTTCTCATGGCGGGAGTAGCTGTCCTCGAAGTAACGCTTCCCCACGTAGTAAGTAGTCAGGTAGATGAGGATAATCATGGCGATGGGCACGAAGCAGGAGAAGGCGGACCTGAGCCACATCTCCTTCTCAATGTCCACACCGACACTATAGTAGCAGTAGAGACTCGCTTCCTCCTGGGTCCATGCCTCTATCACGGGGATCGTAGCCATCAGCCCCACCACCCACACCACCACCGTGCAGATGAGGGCGTGGCGTCCCGTGGGAGAAGCGTGACCCCGGTTGGTCAGCATGATTCCTCGAAGCACCGCCAGCGCTACCAAATGGTAAGCGGCGATGTAGTTCGTAGCGTTTATGAAATAGCGACTAGCCTTGCACCACCCAGTGGACAAGACCTGCACTGCACCCAGGAACTCTATGATGTGAGCAGGAACTGCTATGCATAGATGCAGGATGTCCGCCACGGCAAGGCCACCCATGATGACGAACATGTCGACCCGGAGGTTCTTGTACATGACCAGAGAGCGGAGGAAGATGGAGTTGCCTACCAGGCCCACCACCGCCACCAGGCCCATCAGGATGATGGAGACAAGAACGTCCTGGCCCATCGTCACCAGGGGATCGTCAGACATCGCGTCGTCGGGTTCGTCCGCCATCATCTTATCTTCCGGAGATGAAAGACTGTCAATCTCACAATCCCATCGTCGTTCTCACATTGCGTTGCCACACCTGAAAATAAAAATATTACATAAATACTTGTTTCGGCCAAATGATGTTAGCTGTAATATGACATCAACTGTATACATGTATTTAGATAATACATTATGTAAATAAATACACATAGTGAAAAACATTTCTATACTCTCCATTATCTAAGATCAAATATAATGTAATATTACTTAACTCGTGCACGATAACACTGATGTTAATGTCATTTTGGGCTAGCCTATATGGGGGATATGCGTCGTCACACATTTCCTGCTTACCATATAGTTTATGGTCATATGCATGATCAGTTGAAACACTATGCAATGATTTTGCGTTTAAGGGATGACCGTTTAGGTAAGTTGACTAGATCGGCATCAATGTTTGCGAAAGTTACTTTTCTGACGCGATATTGATAGGTTGCACTGTCTGTAAAGTGGCAATGCAGTTATCATCCTTGGCCTGTCAGTACCAGCAGGTGCTTGCAGGTTTACTGCAACATTCAGCGCTACGGATGTTTCTTCCTGCCGTAAACTGACAAGTCGTGATATTAGTGAACGAATCTATAAAGCGACTATAAACCCCAATTAAACAAAAATATATAATACTTTGGTAAATGTATAACCGTTGAGAGAATATATCGCAACAACAATTACTGAGTAAATAATATAAATCCAGGGCGGCAATAAAATGATGGAATAAACTGTATCCCAGCATCATTGGTAACGACAACTACCGAACTCCAATAAAGAATGACCATGGCCAGATATACTTCAACATTAAATTAATTAAAATTTCAAACGATTTAAATATTCATAATAGCTGAAATATTACGATATCGTGTTTGATCACCTATGCAGCGTACGTGCAAACAAACAGAAAACCAACTGTACTCACGGTTAGGGGTATAGAACAAAACTGAAGTGTATCGGCCAACTTCCAGTAAGATATAGAACACCAAAACCCGACTACCATTGATTGCCATGCAAGTACTCCCCCTTCAGTCTAATCCATATTCATCGGAGAAGAACCTGCAGACCAGGGTAGCTACACGGTCAACCAATTGGAATCCGCGGAACTGTTTAACCTGTTTTTTCTTGATGAATGTCAACTTCCCCGACAATGTCTTGCGACCAATGAGAGTCGCGTCTCCTCCTACGCGCCAAGACACGTACATATTGTCCAACTAGGATTAAACCATCAACGAATTGAGACATGTAATTATCACGTGAGGTGCCTCAACACGACATAAAAAGCAAAGATACCGTTTACTGTGAAAGGAGAATTTGGAAAGAGAGAGCTGAACATCTATGAGGTGAAGGAATCGATAGTGGATGTCAAGAAATGGTCATGATAGTTGTCAACCGGATCAATGTGACAATAGCCGAGTTGATTAGTTCTAGAGACATCTGGGACGACCAGTCAATCTGGCTAGTAATAGCAGCAGGTATTCGTATAAACACCTCCAGTGCACTGCTGTCACATAATACAAGACATAGATTTTCAAAGAAAAAATTATAGTATGCATGAACATCTTGATGCATTTTATTTTCAGCTTCCGGTATTACGGCCTTGCGAAAATACAGCGTCTGATCATCACACAACTGGATGCAATGTCAGTGTGACATCTGGTCACGAATATTAAATGCATATATAGTTATGCAAATGCATGCAGGTATATGTGTGCTGATAACATTGTAAGTATGGCTGTCTAAACTGTAATGTGTTGCATTACATATAATTATTATTACTATTTATTATTGTTTATTATTATTATTGCTATTTATTTCTTTCTTATTCTTTCTTCTTCTTCTTCTTATTGTTGTTATTTATTATTATTATAACTATTATTATTATTGTTATTTATTATTATTATTACTATTATTATTATTATTATTATTATTATTATTAAACTATTTCAATCATTTGGTCCAGATGCCTGCAACATACAACCCAAAATCCAATGAATATATAATTGTCATTCTTGGAAAAGTCATAAAAAGTACATTGAATCCAATAACATGATGTCAAAGGGTTCAGAGAGATACATATACACATGTAGTATCCAATGTTAAGGTATTTTGTCAAGTTTACCGCTTGTGTGCTTGCCTATTCCACAGATAATTATATCTAATCTTTCTCAAAAGTTCTTAGGAGATTATACACAGACAGCAATAACGCTTGCATACATGTCAAACAGAATAATGCGGAAGTAAGTTGCCCCAAGAATAAAACGTAATTTGATCACCATATATAAGCTCAACAATAGACCCATTTTCGTAATCATGTTACCGGTACTTCCGAGGCATACATGGGAACGGAATGGACGAACAGACGGACGGAACTTGTTTCCATATCTTCGACAACTGTGTCGAACTTAATATGATAAAACAAACTGTACTTGCTGACATTATCTAACTATTACTGACGTTTGGCTCAGAGTGGGAAGTGGTTTTAAATGTTTGCTATTTCTGTCTATTGTAATGATGAAATTTGAGTCTCAACCTGGGAATACTTTCTACATTTTTCTGTTAATAATAAAGTTGTTGTCAGGCATGACGTGACACTAGCTATCAACTTCTCAGTACTTTTTAGGTTTCATCAAAAACGATTCCTTACTTCCTTGATCAACAACTCCGGTGTGAAGCACTCAACAGCCACTTGGTAGATAGCCAATCTAGATGCACGTTCTTCTGGTAGTGTAGCGATTCACATCATTATAATCTAAAACTAGAATCCATATCACTACTGTGCTTTCGTGTAAAGGGTGGGTATGAACAGTTCTAAAAAACACATTCCGTATGCACAGTTCTAAAAAACACATTCCGTATGCACACACACATACACACACACACACACACACACACACATATGCAGGTTTACTATCAGACTCTCCACTAATACTATATAGCTCATATCAGAATACTATTACATTGCAATCAGCTTAGAAGCGTTACAGTGTACGTGTATACAGAGTACAAGTACGTCTACCTCAGATAACTACACCGCACCGTACTCCGTGTACACACTCATCCATAATCTCACCCGTAGCTCTAATCAGAATAAACATTATGTTCATTAACTATCCCAATAAACCTGGATCAATTTGATGTCGCTTGGTATAGGTTTATTATAATAATCACACATCAATAAAATCCGGTAATGTTTACCATTGGTCTGTGGTCTTGACGCTATTGGATTGAATAGTAAACTAATAGCAAAGTCTAGGGGACTGAACAACGTGGAGCAAACTAGAAAGATGGATAATAACGATGTAGCTCTATAGAATGTACATGGATAATTACATTACGATATATATAAATATTGTCTATCTGTCTATGCCTACCGTATGGGTTCGGTCACGAGTAGTGTCCATGTGCACACATACTTTAAACACTGCAGACATATATATATATAGACATACGCGCAAGAGAGAACACTGAGAACACGAAATCTCTTGGTCAGCTAAAACATCGACTTACACAACAGTCCCTACCCTGTCATCATTCACTTACCTCGTTACAACAACTAGCTGTTGTTCTGCTTATGTTCTGTATACTAGAGGAATACCCACGAGTAATATGTCAGCCAGCATTTCTGCTGAAGTCCGCTCTGTGTAACGAATCAACTCGGACAGAGGACGAGCTTGTATCAGAAGGTAAACAGAGATAACCGCATAGCTGTGTCAACACAGGGTCAACGTATGACGTGATGTCATAATTACATTACAATAAGCACTTATCTGTCCAAATGTGGATATTAACCACAAACACCGGGTATGGACTACTAGTATATAATTTCTTAATATGAAGTTTACACGATTTCGCGACCGCCGATTGGCTTAAACTATGTCACGTGACAAAAGTTTAC